>JASGCC010001627.1:0-34370 GCA_030067915.1 Hydractinia echinata
TCGAGAACTTTGTCGAGAGATTTTTATGTTTGTTTGTTTTTACGCCAAGGAAAACTTTCTATTCGAATACCGTCCCGTTCGAAAGTACGTATTTGAGCGAATCAACTGCTTATTTTCTATCACGTGGTTTCTAACGGTTGCGAGACAAATGTAAACAAAACAAAAAAAACTCGAAAAACTCGCGCATTCGGGTGGTAAAAAATATCGTGTTTGCAAAAGTGACAGACAGACACACGGAACTGGCTTATTATTATAAGAGATTAAAAAATTAAGATAAATAAGTCATTTTTTACTGTGGTACCAATCCTAGACTTTAACGCGCGCTGAAGAACTGAAGACAGTTTCTAAAAATTATTATTACCCCACTGTTGAATATTTTCGAATGTTTACGTTTATTCGAACGTTCTCGGAAAATTTGGTTTTTTTTTTTTTCACGTCACCAGTCTATATGACGCCGTATTAACCGACATCAAAACAAAAACAAAACAAGAAAGTTATTTAAAGTGGTAGGAAAATGTCAATTACTCCTTTTTTTCGTCTGGTAGACGATAGTTTATTTGACGATTTAAATGAAATAGACGAATTCATAGCAGGACAACAGCCAAAAGCAACAAATTATTGTAATACGTTTGCAGCAAACACATTTGTCAGGTATTGTCGAAGCATTCAAGAATATAGACCACCTCATCTCATACCACCAGAAGAACTGAACAACACACTCTGTAAACTATTTATTAATGTGAAACAAAAGAACGGAAAAGAATATGAACCTGACTCCCTTACATCACTACACCGTGGCTTACAAAGACATCTAGACAGTATGAAAGTTCCTTTTAACATCCTCGTTGATGATGATTTTGAAAAGTCCAGAAAGGTGTTAGCAGCAAAACGAAAACGGTTGACAAAACTTGGGTACGGAAATAAACCAAATGCTACAAGGGAATTGGAGGAACTTGAAATTGAAAAATTATACGAGACTGGCTTTTTTGGAAAACAGGATGTACTCACACTGCAAAGAACAATGTGGTGGGTTATCTCATTACATTTTGGCTTTCGTGCAAGAGATGAGACCAGAAAGTTGCTTTGGGGAGACATTTGTGTTGGAAAACGATCCAGAAAAAGGGGAATGTTTAGTTTTGGTAAAGGAAAGAGGTACGAAAACCAGAAAAGGAAATGAAAAGAAGAAAAAAGGTTTTTCTATCCCACTGCATATGCCACCGTAACGGAAAGATGCCCAGTCTCCCTTTACAAAGAGTTCAAAAAAGATCGACCGGAGGAAGTGCTGATGGACAACTCGCCTTTTTTTCTTACATTGAGGTAAAAAATTAACTACACAAGAGAAGACAGTTGGTATTTGAAAACTCCCCTCGGGAAAAGTAAAATTGGAGAATTTTTAAGTTCCAAAAAACACGGGCTTACAGGCAGAAAAGTGGCAAATCATTCGGTAAGAAAAACATCGATTGGAAAGCTTTGGATGAAAATGTCCACGAAGTTTATGTAGGCCAACACAGTGGTCACAAAAATATTGATTCGTTAAGAAATTACAAATCAGCTAGTACCACTCACCTGATTAGCCTGTCTATACGGGAATATATAGACCTCTGTCACTCGCATGGACCTCACTGCGTTCGGACCATGACGTCATGACCTCGGTCTATATTTTCCCGTATAGACCGGCTAAACGGTTAATAAGCCATTAATTTTATCTGCTCCTGAATGGTACCAGTTCATTTGTGTTACAACAGTTGCGTCACAAATTCGTACCAACATAAATTCATACCAACATAAGTGATAATCTTCTCATATTACTAGGTTTAATCGCTTTTAATAGTAAAACGATAGCCCGTAGGACGCGGGTGATATGATTCGGAACTTTGACGTAGTGAATGTGATAAATGAGACCTTTCAACTGCGAGAAATAACATTCTTACAAACTTGACATGGGTGCGTGAAGGAAGTTCTGGTACTGGGGTTATAAGAACGATTTTGGCTAATGCTTAAATTCGTCGCAACAACAGACGTATTCGAGGCTTCTGATATCAAGGCAATATCATCAGGATCTTCTTGCTGTTTAGGCTTTTCATTTTCCTCGAAATGATTTTCTTCCTCTGTCTCATCTCTCTGCTATTTCTAAAATTTATGGTTCCAACCAAAATAATGAATTCAGTATCGAGGGCCGTGTAGCTTCTTTGGATCCAACTCTCTTCTTGTCATTGCTGTTTTATTTCTTTTTCTGCTTTCCTTATTTATTTCTTAAACTTTGAAAGTTCTTTTCGGCAATGACCCCCTAAAAAAAGAAAATATACATTTAGCTTTGGAATTATTGATTTACAATCTTTAACAAGTTATGTTATTTTAATTTTTATTAAAGAAACAATGAAAAAAGTTTCTTACCATATGGTAAATTTGTTTCCTTTACTACATCATCCAAAGCAAGACATTTTTTGTTTCTGTCTTTGAAGAATTGATTCTGCTTATCATTTAATAGCGCAGCGCAACGCAGCGGAGCGCCAGTAAGTGTGAAACAGGCTTTAGCTATTGTGATTTTCTTTGTCTAAGGTTACAAAAAAAATACTTTCCTATTTTCTTAACTGTGTGATGAGCTAAACTTAAAAAAAATATTGAACCTACGTTTAAATCATTAAATACTGTTGAAAGAGGTGGTTAGCCTTTTAAAGCCAACCAATTTTTTAATTTTGGATTAAAGAATCCAAAAAAGCAAAACACCTTTTCCATTTGAATACCCTTACTGCATATAAAAGTTTCTTTCTATTTTTATATCAATTTTATTTCGCCTCATTCTCAAGGCTTGCTCCCGTTGATAGTACTCAGTTAATTGCGGCAGATTGTCCATGTTTCGAATAGCTAATATTACGTTATTGGACTTCTGTTTATGTACATATTTGCTCTTTAGATTTCAACATTGCATAATATATATAAGATATAGTTAACGTAAATGGTTTGATGGTTTGATACTAATTATGTAGAATCCTTGTTATCTTACTATCGACACATTTTGAATCAATAGTATGAACATTTAAATATGAATGATTATTGACACTGGTTATAGTTGGAACGTTGCTTGAGCACGTTCAACTTTATCAGCATGGCGATACTTAATTGTCCTATCGCTTCATGCACATATGCAACACCAACTCTCGATGCAATAATTGTTGCTGCTCTCCTCATAACACATGCTACCACACACTCAGCATCTGCGACTATAACGTGGAACTTACATTTCATTACCTTAAGAATTTCAAAAATGCCCGGTCTTTTTTAAAATGACATGCCGACGACGGAACATGAAGTCTGTTAACTATTTTACATTCTAAAAATGTTTCATTTTCGGAATATTTGTTTTCTGTATGTTTTCACATATTAAGAAGTCTTAAATGCACCATTTTTAGGATTTTGGCTACGAACGAAGAGTTTTAGGGAGCATTCTGAAATGAGCTAGATGGCATTAGTTATTCCTTCTCAATTTGGTATAAGAATTTTTATCCTATCCAACATAATTTTGTTTATGATGCCATGGTGGCTATCTAGCTACCTCTGAATAAAAAGTGAAAGTAGGCAAATGTAGTCTGGATATAACACAATTCCTTTCTAAATACAGTAAAATAAATGTCATTGCACAAAATAAAAATTGTTGGTTGATTTTTTAGCTGCGCAAGGTTACAACAGCTCCCTGTGTTTTCATTTAAAGTTGCGATAAATTTTTACCCCTACATGTCATACACAGTTTACCTGTACCAAGCGCTTAGCCCTTTGTTAACAACGTACTGTCTCCTAAGTTGTTATTTTAACCAAATTGAAACATACTGCATACATGTACTAAAGCGCTTCACATGAATGTGTGTCACAGTTTGCGGTTCATATTAAACGCTATACAGTGCGTTTAAAGGCAGGTCACACAGTTATTTGTGGCTTAATCGGCGATTGGGACGCCGGGTGGCACGGATAGTATATAATATTCAAACACCATGCATATCATTGACGCATCATATATGTTATCCAATAATCGTATATATGAGTCGTTGAATATTGCTATATACAGTTCCCCATTTTTAAAGCTATCCAGTTTTTTCATTTTATATATTATGACAACTAATAATTATAGCTACCTGTAATTACACGATATATGATACAATAATGAAATACGTAGAACAACGTACCCAATCTCTGAGACAATTCGAACATGAAAAGTAGTTTTATCATCTGTTGGTATTTCCTTGAATTTGACGCAAGAGTTCTGCGAAATAGATTTCATGACGTCTTTAACCAAGTTTTTTTCTTTTTCCTCTAAAATAAATTTACTTCATTAACGCTATTGTGCGATGCTTGTAATTTTACGACCTTCGACTATTTATTTTCGAAGATATTTTTTCTAGTTGAGGTATAGGCGAGACATTGTATAACGTTTCGTATGAAAGAGAGGTGGAAATTTTATTTCCACCAGTTAATCAAAATTTGGATTTGAGCTGGTTGGAAATACTTAAAAACATTTGAAAAAAAATTTATAATCCATAATCTTGTGGTAATAAAATTTACCCCGCTCTCAGTAAAACAGTGCTGTGTACTCTTTTTTAGTGCTTTATCATATTTGGTAAAGGAAATAAATATCTTCCCAATATGTGTTACACTTTATCGTTAGAAAGTTCAGAGAATTTTTTTAAAAAAAGTTTTATTTAATTTTTGCAAAAAAATACCTTGTGGTAACCTTAACTTGAATAATTGGTACGCCTACAACCACGTCTTCTCGTTAAAACGGAAACTTCGAAATTGTGGGAAAATTATTGCTCATATTTTGACATTTTTCTCAATTTTTGTAATTGTATTGTTACTTCCATGTTGTTTTAATGGACTATTTTATCTTTCATGTCTTGCAGTGCTTCCTCAATGTTTTCTTCGAGTTTTCATCGAGAAATTATTTTTATATAAAAATCTGTTTATAGGAAGTCGGGTATTGAAGGCGCGTACTCAACATGTTGGGAAATTTTTTTTGAGGTCCCTTCTTAATTGTAAAAACTAAAAGCTATAGATGAAAATACATTATCTTGAAAATTTTGTTGAAAACTGAAGATCAAAAGACGTGAAATTGCTTCACTGGATAGATTGGAATGAGAGGGAGGTAAGCTTAAGTTCGAAACAAAATGCGCAAGTAAGTTGAGATAGATAAAAAAAAAGTGAGGGAAAAGAAAGCAGAATGAGAAAATGCGTAGCTGCATTTTCATTGTAATGCTTTTTATGAATATATTAACAAAACTCAGACTATGAAAAATCGATCAAATTTTCTGTGCCTTTTTATGTGAATTAAACATTTAAAGTTACTTAAGTTAAGCTTCTTTCCAACACTCATCCACCTCGATGGGTGTTGCATATTATATATCAATATATCGATGAATATTGAATAATTTAGGTAGTTCCGGTGTTGTTGTGGTTTTTAAAGACAGCTTTTCTGGCTGCCGTACGTTTTGCTAATTTTCTTCGTTCAAGCACCTAGCCACTTCCTTATGGAGACACGTGTGAGATCTACATTTAATATACCTTAATTCCTCTTTTATGCTTTGAATTTAATCATCGCATAGTGCCGCAACTATATTCCGCTATCACAACGAGCATTCTTTACCGTTAGGACTTTTTAATTATGTTTTGTAATAATCCCGGTGATGAAAATTTAGAAACGAAAGAGTTTTATAGGCATCAACTACATAATTAGTAACCACGCTTTGATGTGCTGTCCAATAGAATAAAGAGAAAACTAAACATATGTAGAGAAAGCGGCGACACAGACTACTTTACCCGCGGCCACTTTTTTAATCAAAGGCAAAGGAAACAAATCTGTGCAAAGATAATATTCTACATCGAAGTTCCAGTTCTAAGAAAACTACATACAGCGCGTATTTTTATTTCCAGTTCTAGTAAATTTTAAATACTCAAATTTAGCTAACTCAAAATTGAGTTAATTTTGAAATAAAATAAAAAATTAGTCGTTGACAAAATATTGATACGATAATAATTAATTACCCCGGGCTATACTGCAAAATATTGCCCGAGGTTTATGTGTAATACAGTGACTGCAGGTGATATTTTTGGTACAGCACGGGGTATTTAGTTGTTATTGCATTTGTAAACCGTCCAAGTTAGATAAAAATAAAAAATAAGAATTTCGGTTCAGTGATCTTATAATAATAAGTCCCTACTTTCGTGAACACTCTGAGTAAAATTTCAACACAGTCCTGTCTAACAACAGAAACATTCTATGCAGGATTTGAAAGTCCCTCTCGAAAAAAACCTTTGTAAACAAAGCATTAAAATGTTCGACACTAACAGAAGAATGTGTAAAGTTGAATGTGCAGAACAACTTTAGCCATATAAATCTAAATGTTAACACATTAAGTCCATTATAATATCCATATACCAAAATGCTAAAAATAATTGGAACAGTGCAATTTAAAATGGGCGTGGCACACCACCTGCTGGAAATATTTGGAAATTTTTTGTTCCATATTTCTGATCCAAAATGATAAAAAGTCAGCTACTGTGAGTTTCAGGGTAATGCCATTTATGGTTCCAGAGTTATTAACGAAAGTATGCCAGGTAGGGATTTATTCAACTATATCGAAAAACAATCCTCGTTGCCAACCTTTTGATATCAACGGAGAAATATGTACTAGTGAAAAAGAAATTTAACTAGTACATATTTCACAAGTTCAATAGTTTTTTCAACGGTGTTGCGAACTCTATCAAAAGACACGCAATTATTACTAATTCTTCTCTTAATTCTTCTTATTCCACAATAGTGTATGCCTCGCAAAATGTTTTCTAAAACATATAGGACATTCCATTTGAAAAACGTTAGTTTCTGTGATGTACGTAAATATATCGAGAAATTTTAAAAGAAGAAAGCAACTGGAAGTGACTCCAGCCACTTTACTAAAAAATGGAATAGACTATATTTAAATCCACTGACATATATTTTCAATCTTTCAATTTAATCTGGCGTGGTACCAACTGCCTGGAAAACTGCACGGCTAACTTCAGTTTACAAATCCGCCTCCCGTTTATCATTTGATAATTATCGACTAATTTCAACCTTATCAGCAGTGTCAAAAAATTGGGAGAGAGTCTTCCATACCGCAATTAATCGCATTTCTTGAGGAAAATAAGGTACTTTACAGGTGTGAATCTGGTTTTCCAGAAAAATTATCTACGGAACCAGCTGTTACTTTGTTCCTTTGACTAATGGTTAGCTCTTGTTTCATAGACTTATCGAAGGCCTTTGACACGATTAGTCATTCCAACAACAATTCAACTTATCAGCTATGGTATTCATGACCGTGAGCTCTACTGATTTAAAAATTATCTATTCAACTGACAATCTGTGTTACAGTAAAGTGATACATAGTCATACACATTCACTACAACATTTGAAGTTCCACAACGATCGATTTTAGGTCTCTGTTGTTCTTACTGATATTTAACGACCTTACCGATGTCATTCGTATTTCAAAAGATAATTAAATAGGCAGACAACACGGTTTTGTATGTTAGTGGAAATAATATTGGCACCAAATCTGTGGCAGTTGTCTGAAGATTTAATGCTATTGATGAGTGTTTAAATGAAAATGATTATGAACCTCTAGAAAGGAAGAAATGAAGCACTACTTCTTGGCACAGTGCAATAGGTAGCGAATTTACGCGAGCTTTTTAACGTTTTTGTGAAAGATAGATACCTCTGTGTTATTATTGATAGCTCTTTAAACCTGAATTCCTACTTTGATAAGTGTTATAGAAAAGCATCTTCAAGATTGAGCCTTCTCTCTAAACTGAGGTCAGACTTGGATGAGACAGCTGGTACATCGATTTATAATTCTGTGATTCTGCCAACTTTTGTGGAATTCATCTTACAACAATAACTCGTACTCATGCTGATAAACTATCATCGCTTTACATCAGACTAAAGGTCGAAGTGGTAATAATGTAGCTATTCAGTCAATTGTACACGTGAACAAGAAACGTTTTTGTCTTATTGTTCGACAATATCCGTGAAGGTGAAGTCATTGAGCCTTTCAAAAACTATTTTGGTGTTGTATCACATTCACAAAATACACGAAATAACAAATGCATAGTTAGTTTACCAAAAAAAATCTGGATATGCTAGAAAAAGAATGGTGTATTCAGGAGCTAAAGCTTATAATACTCTCCCGCTTGAAGCTCGAAAAATGAATTATAAATGCTTTTTCTAATTCAATTAACTATTTTAATTAAATTTTTATTAATAGTTTTTTTACAATTTTCAACGTATTTACTAATATATTTGTTAACTTTTTCTCTCATCCCTTATATCCTTGATTCTGTCTGTCATGTGCAGATTCTCTTTTTTCCCAATCTGCTTTCAAACATCTACCTCCATGCTTATCTTGTTTTACCCTTTACCCTATTGTTATATTCGCAGTTATATTGGACACACGTTAATAACAGCTTGTATTAGTTGAAGTGTATTGATCCAATTAAAATATTCGCGAAATAAAACATAAAAAATTTAAAAAAACTCATGCTTACTAAATATTAGAAAAAGTAAACAATTTTCAAGGTTTTACGAAGTATTCGAGACCATTGTATTCGGTTTCACCGCCCTTTGACGCCCGTGGGCGTTATTTTTTATTTTTAGGGAACGCCCACTTACCGCCTTTTTTTTTTTTTTAGTTTTCACTAAAACTTTGCTCCCTGCGTTGCTTGTCAATAATTTTTATATTCTTTTCACATTTGATTATAAGCATTTCTCAATAAAAAATCTATGAACTTAATGTCTCTAAGCAGGTGTGCATACATATTTGGCTTTTTACGATCATATAATTACTCCAATTATATGTGTGAAAATATGTTTTTACATTTTTTACACGATGTAATTGCATTATAATTAACATTATTTTCAATAATTACAAAAAAAGAAAATAAAAATCTAAAACTCGGTTTTTACATGTACCATTCACAGCTAAAGTTCAAAACACATTTGCCACGATCAAGAATAAAATTTAATATTTTCAATATTCTGACTTAAAGCCTCTTTGAAAGGAGTAAAAAATATTCTCTGGTCAAAAGGTTAGCTACACCATAATAATTTTCTACAAAAATCGTCTTTTCACTTCGCCCTTCCGATATACAGCCTCATGTTTACTTTGCATGCTGGAATCTGTGTCTGTGAGTGCGTATACGTCAATGTTAGTATAAATGTTCAGTGAACTTGTTCGTGTAGTAAATTTGTAAACAGATTTATACATTCTGATATAGTAATGTAATACCACGTAGACTCAAAAATTGGCTTCGTGATTAAGGCCAAGGGCATGAATAGATGTCGCCACAAACCAATAATAAGATGCACGCGATATTGACTTTGTCGATCGTATATAAAATTTATTTTTTCTTGATCTATTATTAACGCATAAACTTGACATTGTGAAACTTTCTTTCCAGAAATTTAACTCTTTTAAAACAACGCTATGGGCAATAGTTTCAGAGGATGTAAAATAAAACTTTTTTTTATCTTAAATGAGCATTAACATAATAAACATCTCAAAATAACATATGGTAGCGTGACCGCTCTGTACGACGCCATATTGACATCTGGCTTTATGGTTTAATATTTTAAAAAAGGTGAATATTTGCTTCACAACTTTGCACAATAACCAACGCAAATTATGCAAAATCTGTTCATAGAAGTTTGTTTCAAAATACCGTTTTTCTTTCATGCATAAATGCTGAGTTGTTTTATAGTTTAGTATTTTTTAAACATTTGCCAAAGTGGTGGTTATATTCAGAAACAATATATATCACACTGTTTTATCAAAAATAATAAGCAAGACAAAAGTTGAAGATCAAAATGCTATCAGTTGAATAACACGACCAAAATACTTTTATTTTATTATTGAACTAATTCATGAGTAAATATAAAGAAAATAAAGATTTGTAAACAAGGTTGAAACCGCTGCACGTTCGATTTGTTGTTGAAAGTTTCTGCATATTTTATCGAATTTGGCTCCATCTTATCACAACAAACTTTATCGTTCGAAGCTGGAAGTATGTTTTGAAAAAACGAACCAAATTACGAAGAAAATATTTTTATTGGCAGTGACAGATTTTTATAAACTTCCAAGAAGTATTACCAAAGGTTATGAAATGCTGGAACTACGATTATATTTAAAATAATGTGGGTTATCTTCTTATAAGTGTTGTACATCTTAACCCTATTCGGTCCGGGGGGGGGGGGGCGGATTCCGCCCCCCCTGACAGTTTTTTATAAATAACTCCTTATTGCTATGTTATATGGCTATGAAACTTATTGACTTTCAATATTTATCTATTAGACACCTGCATGCCAAATTTTTAGGTCCCATACCTTTCAGAGGCTTTGATATTGGCCATTACTCGAAACTACCCCTAAAAATCTCTATGAAATCCTTATAATGGGTAAAATTTAATAACTCCTGTTAGGATTATCCTTAGAACTTGAAACTTGCAACACAACTTTGTTTTATTAAGAAGAATCATTTCGCATAATTTGGACACGTGATTAATCCGATTTACCGATTTTGTCGGATTTTACCCGAAAAGCGGAAAAACCAGGATTTCCGGGCAAGTTTTGGCAATTTTTTATTCGAGCCACGTAAAAACCGGAAAATATGTTAAATAACTTTATTTAGCTTTCAGAAACTTCAAACAGAATGCAAAAATTCGATCTGGAACAAAAGTAATTAAATTTTAAGCAGATGGTGTCATTTTTAACAAATTTCAAGCTTCTGATGACGTCACAGAAAATGTGCTGACGCAAGCAAAAATTTATTGCTGCCATTTTGTTCCTTTTATGACGTACTATAAGTGTGCCAAGTTTGATTCAATTTGAACATCCCTATGAAAAGTTATTGAGGGGGGGCGGATTCTGCCCCCCCCCCCCCCCCCCCGGTCATAATATGTTCGAAAAACCCCGGACCGAATAGGGTTAAACTTGCCTCTTTTTGCCGAATACAGCCAAGAAAACTTGATATTTAGTTATGAAATATAGTTATTTATGTGTCGTTATAGTAGTTATTTTATTAGATTTTAGAATTTCCTTAATCTTTACTTTCTCGCTTAAAGTTTATTTTGTGGCTGCCACAAAACAGTTTTTTGTTCGCCTCTTCTTTAAGAAATACAATAGATTTTCTCACACTGTGCTTATCCGTTTACAAATGACACAGTGAAATAGTTGTTGAATTACACTGTTTATTTTAAAACTTTAGAAAAGTGAAGATGTAAAGCACGTACTGAACACAGGATCAAATCTGTAGGTTATTGTTTTGGTATGCCATAAAAGGTTTACATGTCCGTCTCTTCCCCCTGGTACCAGTCTCTTTTGCAACACGCCTTCTTTGAGGTCTGTTGTTGTATCTACAAGAATATGAAAATAAATAAACATTATGAAAAATAAAATGTACACATAAAAAGCATGCAGAAGTGTTTTTAGGAAACTTCCTTCTCTCCCAAAATGTGATAAATGGGCAGAAGCTAGGGTTTTAAAGTCAATTGGCACTTTTGATGCATGTTGGCATATATTCTTCCCTCTCACATTTTTGAGAAAATGTGGGACAAAATAAACGCAGTAGTCTCTCTGATTATCATCAGCATAGGTGCATGAAGTGTCTGATGTTTGGAAAGTTGATACTATTAATCTTATTTTTAATAAATTCAGTACTCATGTCGGCCAAGGCTTGTCTATTTTCGCTATTAAGAATTGCTATTTTAGGCAAGTCGCGCAATAACTATTCGAACCTATCAGAAGCTTACACAATCTATATTATGATACCCGTATACGTCTGTCCGTCTGTCTGTCTGTCTGTCTGTCACGCAAAATGGTAGCTTAGCTGCACATAGCTGCTTCCCTCTAACCACGCCTGAATAATGCTAAAACAATCATAGTATTTGTTTTTTTCGTAACCTTTTCATCGTCCTACCAACCTTTCTATACATCTTTTTAAAGTCACGTCCCTCTTTACCACGAATTCGCCAATGCAAAAAGTCGACATTTTCGACCTAGCGGAGTTAATCCGGAGTATTAAGCCTTTTCACGCCGGGTCTCCCGGCTAGTTATATAAATATCGATTGTTGGCGAAAAACAAAAACATTTTAGACTTTATAGTGATGGCGTGTAGATTAATATGAAACTTTTTTATTTCAGGTAAATAATATCTTCTTTCGAAAATCATAAAATTAGAATAAAATGTCTTTCAGATAAATACAACAGAAAATTAGGGGTTACTTTTTCAGAGACCTGTAAATGTTGACTTAAAATAAGTAGCTACATTAGCCAGACTTCTCAAACAAAATAAAGCACAAGTGGCTGTAGTCCGAAATGTAAAAAACTGTAAATGTAAAACACAAAACTGTTTTTGTCGAGTGAGTTAAGGCTAATATAAAAAGCTCATGTTATTGTCAAAAATGTTTTTTGAAAAGAAGAAACACGTACGATGATATAACGTCACAAAGGAAACTGATTTGAAATGTATCAGACAATTGCATACATTTTTAATTCGTTCTCTCTTTGGGATGAAGCGAAGTATAGTAATCGAATCAGGAGAACGCTAGCTAGCGACCTACTTGAAAACCAGAGAAAAGCAGGTGTCAAACAGTCTTTTCGTTAAAAACATTATGGCAATTTCAACATTAACACATAAAGTGGACTAATAATGTATTTATTTTGTAGACAATATATTTCGAAAATTAAATTTTCATCATCAGGTCTAAAAACAAGATAAAAACAGTTAAAACCGTTGTAAAAAACTATCACTATATCACAAACATCCCACACATGTATCATAATCACACTAAAAGAATCTGTAAAAAATTGAGAAATCGTAAAAAGTAAAAAGTAAAAACTCCCAAAGGGGCACGAAAAAGAAACCTATTAAATTTTTATTGTTAATGCACGGCTTCTATACTCGTCCTTTGTGTTCAGATTCGGCTCAATAGGCTCAACTAACAACGCATCTAAGGTCATTAGATTATAAACAGACTTGTTTGAACAACCAACTATTTTGACGTCATCCATTGTAACGTCACAACCACACTCACGAAAATAACTCGCTACGGGCGTTCCCATACGTTTATGCTCTTTGACGCGGAATAGTAGATGTCGGCTCGTCTGGCCGACATAGCATGATGCGCATCGTGAACAAGAAATTTGAATTACTACATTGCTTTTCAGAACTTTTTCTACGGATTGTTTCAAGGAAAGTAAACACGCTTTTGTCTTTTTGATGGTTGCCACAAATTTGCACGGAACGGAACGTTTCAACGCACTTTCAAATTTGTCTGTCACTCTACCTCTATACTGGATGAAAATCATTTTCTTCTCCGGTACTTCATCTTTTTCATTTTCTGTTGGTTTATCATTTCTATGGAGAATTTTACTCAATGTGTCAAAGAAAGATGGCGGATATTGTTTATCCCGAGTAACTTCTTGGCTTCTTTCAAGCCAGTATCAAAGTTTTTCCAAGTACTACAGGCATAGAAGATTCTATATACCAATCCAGAAACAGCTGACCTTTTATAACGTACTGGGGCAAACGAATGGTAGTTCATCGTCAAACCCGTGTCTGTGGATTTGGTATACCACGATGAAGATAAACAGCCATTGTTTCTCGTGATTTTCATGTCTAGAAATGGTAAAGTGGCGTTCATTTCTTGTTCGATGGTGAATTTCAGATTGGGATGAAATTCGTTAATTTCCTTTAGCTTGTCATCAATCTCCCTTTGCTAATAATATACAATGTTTTCTTTATCGGCACATTTGTGTACACTGAGGTAACATCAAATGATACAATGCACTCGATCTGTACGTTTCTGACAAATTACGTAAACTCTTTTTACAATGTTTTTACAATGATCATTCTTTAAAAGAGTACATTTAACCTCATTTCATAAACACAATAACTTACACCGAAAATTCAATTTACAATTGAATATGAGAAGAACGGTACTTTCCCCTTCTTAGACACTCTAGTGTCCCGCTACGGTGGTGGCATATCAGTATCACTATACCGCAAAGTAACTCAAACTCAACTACACAACTAATCACCAAAGGTCTTGCAAAAAAAGGCAGTGACCTTATTACTGGACAAAGCACTCAATGCAGTCGGTTGAGAAAATAACCGAAAGAAAGTTATCCCATATAAACAACGACTCACTTGCAAACGGATACTCGAGACAAATAAATAAAAAAAGTTTCAAGGAAAATCAGGAACAAAACTGATAAGAACAGTGACGGGGAGAATTCATAAGATGAATCAGTAGATACAATGTGTATGGCAACAAATATACCTATTAATAAGTCCACTCTGAAACAAATATCAAATGCAGCATAAATAAATTTTTGCGAAGTATTTCAAACAATTATTCATTTTCTGCCAAATATTTTTTTTTAAAAAAGCTGTGGCACATCAAAGAAAAAAAATTGAGAAGTGTCTATTAAGTTAACGCTTAAAAATGTAATGGCATTATTTTCTCCAACACATTCCTTAACAGCAACAAAACTGGAATGTCATAAAGGTTCGATTTTTATATGTCTTGCTTTGAAAATCGATATGCTGGTTCTGTCATTTAACCTTGTTTGCGTATAAATTCATTGTATTCTTTTTTATTGCAGTCACAGTCTTTATATACTTGACAAGTATCAACAAAGCTAAGAACCTACTTTTTTCTGTAGCAGGAAAGGACAGCCCAAACTGGAAGAAACAAACCATATACCACAAGCAAAAGACATATGAATACATCTTGCTCATAATCTTCGTCTTCTTAATCAAAAAACACTATAGATATAATTTTCTCCCCGGAAGCAAAAGACATGCACTTACCGTGTAAGCACTGAACGTTCCATTGCGTTCATACCCAAAGCTTACTTTGAGCTATGACCGATTCGTTCAGGCATAAAAACATATAAGTGTTCTACTTTGGTAGCAATACACATGTATGCATGCAAACTTCCGTGTACTTTAATATAGGGTGATGAGGTACAATCGCAGCGCAAACAAAAGAAAAAAGAAAAAACAACCTGGGTAAAATCCTGGTTGCAGCATACATATTTGTCATGTAATTATCACAATGTGTTGTAGGAATAAAAAGAAGATCACTGTGAGTGTGCAGGGTCCTTAAGAATTAGCCTTAATATGTTTTTTACAGTAATGAGCCTCATGAAGAATTTGATAACGAAAACAACATTATTGCGAAATTCGTTTCAGGCTAGAAAAAAATGAACCCACTCATTCCTTTCCCTATACGATAAGACTTTCATAACTCGAGTTCCTTCTTATCAATTTACAACAAAGTGATTTCAAAGTTAGACGAACTGCCTTCTTTCCTTTTTTTAATAAATAATTTTTTTTGTGGAGAAACATTTAAAATAAAAGGAAAAAAGATTTAAATAAAACTGATACGTTTTAATCGATGGCGGGGTGGTGCCGTCAGTTATTTTTGAAAGCGCGGTTTAATAGGTACCAACCTAGAACGACTAAATCTAAGGGTAATGTGATGGCTTTCCTCATCTGTTCAATAAATTGACGTCAGTATACCGTATTGACGTCGTGTCCTAACGTCAAAACTGTTAAGAAATAAGAAATACACACAAATACATTTTACGGAAGAATAGTGGATTAATATAGAGAGAGTTGATCAGAAGTTCCGTTTAAGGCGTTATGTATATGAGAAAGGGACAACATCATATTAGTAGAAGTGAACTATGAACCACGTCGCTAAAACTGTGCGCTGACTTTGTCACAACTGGAAACCACCACCGTGAGATTAAACGACTGGAAATCCCAGTCAAAAAACATTTACAAAAACTAGAAATTTTGATGTAGAGTGGGGAATCCTATGCTCTGAAAAAAGAATGGTAATTTGAATTTTACAACGTCAGCGAAGACCCACAAATATTGTAAACCGAGCGATTGTGCCCAGATATGGCGATTGGATGAATGTGTTCCTAGGTGGTTTCTAGTTACCCGATCCGGAGTTATAGTCATTTTTTCCATCCGTTTTCATGTTATAAGGCGTGAAACTTAAAAGTGCGAAGAAATGGCTTGTCTATTTTATTGAATATATTGAAGTCAGTCTAATGCACTAACACTTTGCCGTGGATTTACCAAACTTAATAAACAGGATGTAATACTTCCTTTACTATGCCTGTTGCAGACCCTAGGAACTTGGGGTATTAATATAGGTTATGCGAAATTCTTATGCTAAATTCTTATTACACGATGTAAACAAAGTTGCGAAAAGATGCGAACTCTAGAACATAAGATGTGATGAAATATTTCATTTTAAATACGCGAAATAAAATCCTAAGGGATAGTATATGCGCATTACACCCAACTTACATTCACTTAAATGCTTTGGCACCCTATAAATTTTAAACAGTTATTGTACTTACAACAGGAAATCTTATGCGCGAGAAAAAGAAGGAAAAACAAGATGAAAGATGATGTTATGAGGACTATTTTGGGCGATTCTCAAATACTTCTCAAAAAAAGTGCACTTATGAGAAAATATCAGTGGACTAATGAGAAACCATCTGCAAACTGCAATATATGCAAAATACAGCATTGATCTGCTATTTATTACGTCATACCTATAAATTTTTTGCTTAAAAACTGTCGCGCAATGTCAAAATGTTTTGCACGCATTAAATCTTGCGCAATATAATTGGCACGAAATTAAGCCATTTCATTTGCACAATAACGAACTTCTTTTCGAAAATGTGAGAAAATTAGTATGCTTAAAATTTAGTACGAATAAGGTACCTTTTGCGGGCTAGATATAGATTATTTCTATAAAATAAAGGTCATGGAACAATATGCTGAAAGTTATTATCGGTCCTGCAGGTTAATGGAAACACGTTTTTACAGGTTAGGAGATGGCGGAAGAACATAATATGCTTTATTGCTGCGGAATTGTGATTTAGAGTGATTTAGAGAGCCCACAATAATACAACTTTGTTGCTAAAGTTTTAGTGAGAATTGCACTCTAATATAATATTTTAGCAGAAGTTATAAAACGGATGAGGTTATATTTAAGGCCAATGAAAAGGCTAATAACATTAAAATGGGACTTTCCTTATTTGTAATTTTAATCACTTCAATTTATGCAAATCATTTCTCTGTTTAGAAAGTCTATTATGCAGTATTAAAAACACATAAAATGATTTGGAGAGTCTGATTAAAAAAGATGATAGTGTTACGAGAGATCATACATGAAGTAATTATTAAAAATTACATTTCCTACTTTCCAGACTTCAACAGAGGTTTCGATGTAGAAAATAATCTAGCCGATGTAACGGGTTATTTATTTAAATTTTACCATTAAACTTTCAACATTTATGAAAGTTTGAGGTTTTTCACGAAACTAATAACGACACATCTCTTTATTCGTAGTTTTTATTAATATGGAACAAAACTGAAAAGAGTAACTTTATTCCAACAGTCATAGATGGCAAAGTCGTAAAACAGGTTTTATGTAAACACTGGCAAAAAATATATGTAACAAAATTTAGGTACTAATTAGGCAAATTCCACGTCACATTATGGGCATGCGCTGTTAATTTCTAATTCCCTCTATTTCTTCCTAAAATACTTTTTGTCTGACCAGTATACGTCAAAAGTGCTGATAATATTGCAATAATGAAAAAAACAAATCTTAAAGGATATAGTATATAAGTGCAAAAATTAAAGATTGAAAAAAAGTTAACAAAATTTGGTTAAATTCGTTTTCCTTTTGTTTTAAAAAGGTGTTTTATATTTCACAAATGCAGAAAAAAGTATGTATTGATTTATTTTATTTAAGAAGAAAGTGGGAATAGAATAGATAACAGCACACATGGCATTGGAAAAAAAGCGCGGTTATTTTGTGAAATTTATCATTAACAATTTGACTTAGTTAAACTCGAGCAAAAATATTTTGCTTAAAATATAAGTCGTCGAGTTAGCTCATTTCATTCTTAAAGGAAGGGACATACAATTGTTATAATTACACAGTTAAAAGTGAGTGCATAATATCCTGGTATAATTAAGTCGTTTTTGCCAGCTGTTTTCTTGTATATCAAACCGAATATAACTTGTCACGGTGACCGTTCAAGAAGAAAACATCGTCTATTGCAATGTTCGAAAACTTATCTCCACCATTTGATGCAGTGAAAGACACCTAAACAAGATTTAGAAATGTGTCATTAGCACTCACAACAAATTTTCTTTGTTAAGCGTAGAAATAAGCCAAATTTCGATAAGAAACAGTGGCAACCTTATTAGTAAACATTAACGCGAACAAATTTAACACGAAAATGGGAAAGTATATCTTTCTACTTGTTTCCGAGTGTCCACAAACAAATAGTATGCGCGTCTTATCTGCATTTAAATTGGGAGATTTATCCAATCGGCATCGCAAACTCCGAATTGGAAAGATACTTTCGTGCAACCATTGAAAGCTGCTTACACAGCTACAACAACATACTTTTACTCCCAATTTCCACTCATACAACTTTGATAAATAACGATTCTCCGACATTAAACTACCTAGGTAAATCAGCTGATGGTATATACCATATAACTATTTAAAAAAGATTTGAAAAAATGCGCTTAGAAATTTACTTTCTTCAGTCAAATTTATAACAACTTTTCAGAGACTACATTTAAGGTTGTTAAGGCATGTCTACAAAAAAGAGCCAGGTTAACTTTTGTTTCATATTGGCGGCGAAAATAAAGATATGGAACATTAATTAAATAACTAAACAGTTAAGATTTTAATGTGATTATCTTGCGTCAGATTACTCAAATTATACATATTAATTAATTTAATTTCTGTGTGAATCATTATCTGGGGTCTAATTGACATATTCTAAAATTTCATGTTTTTCAAAATTTTTGATTCAAGAAGTCTTATTAGTCTGATGAACTTTCGCTTCAAACAAATATCAAACATGTTACTAAACAAGGTGAGAGTTTCATATATTTATCCAGTTCCGACCACAAATTTGTTGAAAAAGCTTCGACACATAAAAATAAATACGATGGATTATTGCGTACATAACTCTATTCATACTGGGGGTGGATTCCACCACCAACCCAGATTTTTTATTATAACCTCTGAAATACTGTTCCAATTGGCCCGAAACTTTCTGACTTTCAATATTTTTCTATTAGCCAACTTTTTATATAAAAATAATGGAAATCCCATTTTGGAAGTTGCCATGACAACGGCGTTGTCAGAGGTGGTCATAGCAAAAAAAGTAGGTTTTTTTAATGACTTTGTGTTTTCTGTTGGAGGTGACATTAATTGACTTTACTCACTGTCAATCTATTTATATTTTTATTTAACTCTAAGGAAATGATATTATGAAAAATTATTCTTTTAATTAATATAAAATCATGCTCAAGGTGACGTAACTCGCTAAAATTTTTGTTTTTTCTTATCTGATATAACAACAAACATTTCCGATTTGTTTACTAATATTTTTTTTCACACATGTGTAATATCTGTGATATATACGTGATGAATAAGTGTATATATATACTGTTAGCATTGTTCCAAATATTAATTCTATCATTTATGATTAAGGAGGAGTCATTTACAAATCAAAACTTACGCGCAAAACAATTTCTATGGTTTGTAAAAATTACCAAAAATAAATTCTAGGGAAAATAATGACGTCACACCAAAAATTCTGACGTAAGCAAAAAAATTTTTGCGTCAGTATTTTTCTTTCTTTTATACCAACCAACATTCATGCTAAGTTTTATTAACAGAACGTAAGCAAATCAAAAGTTATTTGAGGTGGTGAAATATCCCCCCCCAGGGTATTTAATACCCAAAAAGACCAGTATAAATAGGGTTAAATTCGTATTGAAATATCAAAAATCACCTGATAACGATTTTGACCACAATCAAAGTTTATTTGTCCTGGTAGCCACCAATCATTCTCATAAGTAGGGATTCCTAATTCCAAGCTTTGTGTGCAAGTATCAAGTTTCTTATCAAGGGATTTGATTTTCACTTTCAGTAAATGGTTCTCTGATCCGGTCATGTAGTACCAAAATGTCATACAGCTTTTTCCAGGATTTGGTTTCCTTTTCAGTGTTAGAATTGCTTTGTCTTTTCCTTTAGTCTTGCCTCCACTAACGTCGACTGCTTTCATGAAAAAACCCGAATCTAAAAAGAATATTTTGATGTGTTGTGTAAACAATTAAAAAAGGGGCTTGTTTTTTTTTGCTGTGAAAAAGTGAGCATCAGACATTATATGGCATTTGTAATGAAATATTAAGACATGCATTTTAATAAACTTTCTTTCAAATGATAACAATGATTAGTGTGAATTAAGACTGTGGAAGATTTGCTAAAATCACTTTGTAGCATTTTTTTATGTTTAAGCTCCTAGATTCTGTACGTTAAATTCACCGCATTTATCAAAATTTCATCGCCTGAAACCAAAGTTTTTAATTTGCCTTGACCTGTTGCGTAATGTCTTGTGTTGTCATTATTATTGTATGTTTAATTTATTGTTATGGATTCTGATTACTGATTAACACGAATGCGTCCGTAAAAAAGGTTTTCAACCAGAGTTAACAAATGCAAATGCCTGTCATTTATTCATTTAAATTATTGTTCATATTTATCATACGAACACAGGTAACTGGTGAGTTTTTGTCCTGTGACCTTTCAGTAATATTTCAGAATTATGTACTTAAACTTGTATCAATATTATTTAGTTTAAACATTGTATTGCATTCAACAATTACTGTGTTTCGAACAAGCCTTTTGATTTGTTTCATCAAACCATCTGTGTAGCTCATACAACGTAGGATGCAAACTTGACATCACTCCGCTGGAGGTTAACCAGATGCAGGTTCATATAAAAAATAAACTAAGTTCTCCATCTTGTAGTGTTCAACGTTTACTATAAATGAGACGGTGGAGTGGTTAGAAATCAAATTAAAAGTCAAGAGATTGTCAGCGAAAACCAATGCAAATTTTCATTTGTCAGAAAACGACTTTGGAGTTTATTCGTTGAGATATCAGTTTGCTTGTTGTTATATATTTGTCGGTGCTCCTTTTGTACAATAAGGTAGAAAAAAGAAGATATATTTACTGTAAAGGTTGATAATTACCGCTGTTTCAAGTGCATTTATGATGCAGTAATCGGGTTTTTATCCCTAGAAATTTCGGAATCCTCTTATTCCTGTTATCTTTGCGTATACTTTAAGCATGATTGGTTAATGACATACAGAAGCTAAAAAAGATACATGTATATGAAGTGGTGTTTAAGGAGTATAAACAACTGAACTGATGTACCCGTCGCTGTATTTCAGATTAAGCTATGTCACATGTTTAAGGTGTCACACATCAGGGATAGCATTTACTGCAGTGCGTCTCATTAGGGGTCATAATATTTCAAGAAATAGCCGCAGTTTACGGCAATAACAATTATTGAATTAACAGTCAAATGTGCAGCTGTTTTTCGTTCTTTAACTTTTTATTCTTAAACGATATTCATTTGAAACATATAGCAGGTGTTTGCAATCGCCGAAATCTAGTACCGTGGCCCTTGGAAAATCCACGCAAATCTGCCCGTTAGAACAAGAAAAGTTGCTGAAAACACCTCGGAATTGTGTTTTGTGGCTTGAAGATTTCGTGTGTGGTTAGAATAATATTTTGCAGTGAAGTTAACAAAGTATTTCTTTTATTACGGAGGTATAAAGTTGCACCATCAACATTAGGCCAACTGTGTATCAGCACAAAATTTTTCTTGTATAATTTCCTTTTGAATTTGCGCCGTTAACGTACTTTTACGTCTAAGCACGCAATGTTACGCCATAAGGGAGCATAATAATTATTGATTTTAGTATTATAATTCTTCATTGCTCCCAATTGCAAATCGTCATGCTTAAGTGTGAGTACAAATACAAACTTTTAAATAATGCTTTTAAAGTTATGGTCTTCGTTTTGAATTGTGGATTTGCTCAGGTGAGGGCATCATTTCAAAAATAAAAACATCTTTTTGGTTACATACTCAGAGTGGGCACTACCGTTTCTTTACTGATCAAATTATAAATAAAGCAGCCGCTAAGGTAATTCCAGCAAATAAGCAGTTTATAGAATGTATTTACTTAACTGTAACTAAATTGTAAACTAAATTTAATTGTTTATATTGTGCTTATGACTTGCATGTAAAGCTATACAGCAAGTGGTATTGATTTTACGCTGTAACGAAAATAAAAAGACAGTGATATATTCCTATGCAATTCTGATGTAAACAACTGAATTAAACTTAATGCAGTAATTTTATTTATGTGCCTAGCTACAAGCAGCTTAAAAATAAGTTAAATGTCTTAAAAACTGATTCTTTATTGTCTACAAAAGTAATTTGACACTCATCTTTACAAAAAGGTCAAAATGAAGCACCTTCGCAGTATTGCCGAATAGAGCTATGGAATTTTAAAAAACATGCTGACCTCAGCAAATATTATTCCTAACAATCATGAGGACACATGCATGATTTTTTTAATTCCAAGTGACAGACATCATCCCTTTAAAGTTTAATCTAACAAGGATGAATTTAGGGGGCAAGGACCTTTTTGTCTTCCCAATCTTCTTCCCCATGGTTTTTGCTTGATGACAAAGCTGCTAGCACTTACTTAACGGCTAACAAGACCCAGATACAGGCTGCTAATCATAACCAGTATGTTGGCTACCGTGAAACAGTAATGAGTTTTCATTAATGTTTTCGTTTCAAGCAACTTGATCGAGTCCTCATTCGTTACTTGCACATGGAATTATGTTGATTATTTTCAACTTTTTTCTTTACATTGTTTTATTTTGAACCGGAAACTATTTTTTTCAAGTGGTAAAAATCTCTAGAAATGCATTATGTCTTAAAAGAGTGAGGTAAAAATATCACACTTTTATGTGTATATAAAGCCAAAAATTAAGTAATTTCATTAGCAAAATCACGTCTATCTAATGAATACTTTTTCTCCACTTAGAAATGTTCGTAGTTTCAGCCTTTTGTGTATGTATGTGTTATCTTCACTACTGATCAATGATCCAAAGAGTCAAGCTTAAATCGCAATGCCATTGTTTTGCCACAGCAAAGTGGTCGCATAAGAGCTCAGCAGATCAGTTTCTCCGAGTAGGTCTAAATTATACTTGATCAGAAGAGTTTCTTTATTAATGTTGTAGGATAATGGACTCATTAATCTTATGTTAATATTTATTATCTTTTGTTTAGACTGAAACAATTATTTTAATTTACAGAAGTAAATAAAGAATTAAATGATTTTTTCCATGTTTCAACCATCTTAATCAAGATTGGGGCAAAGCAGATGACACAACAATGGCTCAGATCGTTTAAGTCTCCTACAAGCTGAATAATGACAATCCTCACTTGCCCAATCCCTGGATGTGGGTTTGCGACACAGGATGTCGATGTTGTTGGTGCTTCTTTCATGCGGACTGTCCACAACAACGTTCACATAGCAGCACTGCCACCTACACCTAGCCCTTGCCAGTTCCAAGCTAGCGGGTCCGAAGCTAGCGTTGAACTCAACTAATGAATACTAGAACGTTTTTTTTTTGCGCCGCTGGGAGTCATTTAGACTTGGGTCTGGGATACAAGACGCTACTGCATCTGGTCAGCTATTGAAATGTACCTGTGAGCAACTCAGAAACATTGTTTTACGTAAAGACGCTAATTTCATCACAAAGCCGTTGAACAACGCCCTGAAGATGTTGAAATCGATCGCTGTTACACCAGTGGCTCTTGGGGTATTACGAGCTGACCTCTTTTTTATGAAACAGGACCCAGACGAGACATTTCGAGCCTTCTCTGATCGTGTCCAAGGCAAAGCTGAAGTGTGTGGATTCGAAACCAACTACAATGCTACGTGTAACAAACACAACAACGTCATCACTTGTGACACAGATTACACGAACGATTTAATGCGGGATGTCCTGCACGGTGATATTGCTGACCTTTGACATTCGTCGCGAACCACTGAGTGCAGATGGGATACCGGTCGGAACAATCACACAGGTTATCGCCATTGTGGAAAGTAGGGAGATTGTACACAATGCCAACCGGTCACCATCAACCCTTTCGGCACTATCTACTTACTGAAGGTCCAATGATGGTCGTTCATAGCACAAACAGCCATCAAGAGATTGTGTTATTATTATTATTATTATTACTATTACTATTACTATTACTTACCCAGGATAGCCTCTTCAGTTTCTATAGGAACTGTTATCAATGAGGATCCCAGTGCATTAAAAACTTCCATTTCAGCTACGGAATGCGTGCAAGTACAAGAACCGCTTAACTAGACAACCGCCTAAGATATCAATCCCATTCCCTTGCTGAACGTTACACAGAAAGGATCAATTCACATTTTTATAGTCTCTGCGTGACTCGGTCAGGGTTTGAACCCAAGAATTTCAACACAGGAGGCGAACGTTCTACCACAAGGCCACCACTCAGTCCATGCCGGACTGTAACTGATCGATTGAAAACCGCAAAATTCCCAGACAGCGGGGAGGCATACCATCTCTTCACCAAGGAGACAAGAGGGTGGAATAGTAGACCCCACAAACATTGCGAAAACTGTTGGATGAAGAATCGACCAGCACGACCAACAGACAACGCCAGCATCATCTCAACAAGTGATGACCCTGTCGCACAGATATTCAACATCAAAGGCGCTATGACCTCTCTCAAACACCACATTTTCAACAAGTGAAAATGGCAAAGAGCAAGCGTTGCTGAGCACCCGATAGTCCAACTGCATCTCTCAGTTCACGTCCGCTTTCCGATTCATGTTGCAGCTGTGGCTGATCCTAGTGTGCAGTCGGATCTATGGTCACTGCACGAATTACTCCAAGGTTTCACCAAGGATGACCTCTCACCTGTGTCGCTCTCGATACATGCAGCAAACAAATCACCAATCAAGGTTAGTGGTGCCTTCTTTGCAACCATTTCGCGAAAGTCACCCACTGGTGATGAGAAGAAATGCAAGACGATGGTTTACATCAGTCCTGATGTGAGGTCTTTTAACCTTTTGTTCGACACAGCGTTGGCTCTTGGGATTCTGAACAGGGATTCCCAAGCGTCGCATCCTTTCCAAACACAATTGAAGAAGCCCTATCTCACAAGAAAACCGTGAATAACGGGATGTTATGCGGTTCAACTTGTGAAGACGGTGGCATATGCGATTGCCCAAAACGAATGCGGGTTCCAGGCCGACCAGACGAGCTTCTCATCACACTCACACCAGAAAACAATGGACGGATGAAGACGTAGACGATAGAATAATTTAAAGTATCCACCTTCAACGATTTCCAACCATATCCAGACCACCCATTAAGATCCACATCAATGACGACGAAAAGCTAGCTACAAAGTATCCATTGTACTATTGCATTGATAGAAGAAGGTTCACGCCGACCTTAAGCAGGATAAAGAACTTGGGGTGATTGAAAGTGTACCGCTCGGCGAACCAGTTCAATGATTCCACAGGATGGTCGTGACACGAAAAGAGGACGATCCCCTCAAGGAACCGTTAATCTTTCACACTTAAACAAGTTTTGCAAACAAGAGACCCACAACTCCGAGTCTTCGTTTCAACTCGTACGGAGAGTCCCACCTAACACTTGGAAGACTGTCACGGATGCTTGGAATGGCTTTCATAGTGTTCCCGTCTGAGATTTAGATCACATTTGACGACCTTCATCACTCCCTTTGGACGCTGGTGCTACAAAAGAGCCCCCGGAGGGTTTCTTCCCCCTTGTGACGGATACTACCGCCGTTTCGACGGAATCCCCGCTGAGTTTGAACGGAAAGATACAATATATTACAAATCTGATCTTAAAGACCATTGGCGGCGAACGAAGGACTTTCTTTCCCTTGCTGGTAATGATGGGGTCATCTCAAACCCTGAAGAATTTAATCATTACCAAATTTTTTCCATGCCATCAAACGTTTCCCTACTCCAACCTCTGCCACAGACATACGGAACTGGTTTGGTTTAGTGAATCAAGTTACCAACTATGCACAACTTCGCCCCTTTATGGAGAAGTTTCGCCTATTTCTCTCACAAAGATGTCCATTTCAATGCACACCTAAATTGGATGACACATTCGAATTCTCATACAGTCGATCGTCGACGCCATCAAGGAAGGTGTTGAGATCTTTGATCACGAAAGGCCCACTTAGTTGTACACAGACTGGTCTAAGAAAGGCGTAGGATACTTTCTTCTGTACCACTTTTCACATCTGAGCTGCTATATCGACGGATGTCGCATTACACTATAAGGCTCCAGATTCCTATCCGACACACAGAAACGAGATGCACCAATCAAAGTGGAGGCTCTTGAAATCGCTCGGAGCTTGAAGCAGATAAATGTTTCACCATGGGATGTCACCACCTGATAGTTGCAACCGACAAAGAGCCACTGATAAAGCTGTTCGGTGATAGGACCTTTGACGAAATACCGAATCCTGGTAAATTTAATCTCCCTGCTGATGCCATATCACGCCATCCAGTAGACTCATATGAAGCACCCAAGGAGAATAAGAACAAAACGTTCATTGCAGCCGCCATTCATCATGATATAGAAACCGTCACGTCACTAACATGGGACCATCTCAAATTCCCAAGACACCGGATTTCAAGACTTCTTGCACGCAATTCGTCAAGGTTGTCAGGAAGACAGTCGCCCTATCAATACTGTTGCTACATAGTGGTTGTATCGACACAAATTATGCGAGATGGACGGTGTCGTCGTATGCAACAATCGTGTGGTTGTACCTCATTCCCTACGCTTTGCCATGCTCGCCACCCTTCATTCGGCGCAACAATGCGCTCGAACCATAATTTTTGGGACAGGAATGACTGAGGATATTAAACGTATCCTAGATAGTTGTTGTGATTGCACCAAGAATGCCCCCTGTCAAGCTCCCATTCCAGCTGTCATCTCGAACCCTCCATTAATACCGTTTGAGACGATTCATACTGAATACTTTAATTGAATCGGGCAACACTATCTATAGTCATAGTGTGACGTCTTCAAAACACCACATGATTCTCCGCAGGCCCAATCGGAGGGACTCATCACGTGCTTTCGGAACTACTTCTCCCGCTTTGGAGTTCCCCAAGAAATTTCAAGCCATGCGTCGTTTTTGAAGCAATGGGGCGTCACACATCGCCATTTGTCAATGTATAATCCAAAATCCAACGGCAGAGCCTTAGTTGCTGTCAAATCTGCAAAACGTCTGCTTTAATCAAACACAGGACCATCGGGAAGCCTGAACTGTGATCGTTTTCTAAGAGCAATGATGCAACTTCGTAATACTCATGACAGAGATTGTGATTTGTTCCAAGCGCAGATCGTATTCGCAAGACCTCTCAGAAACACCTTTGCTTTTGCCAGTCGCTGGAGAGTTTCACCAACCAAAACATCCGCCCACTATGGAGAGATACCTAGACCAAGAAGGAAGACGCACTCCGTGAACGCTTTCACTGATTAGGCGAGAAACACAACAAGCATTCTCGAGCCCTTCCTGTCCTCAAACGTGGTGATCGATCCTACATTCAAAACCAGGCAGGAAATCACCCCAAAAAATGGGATCTAGCCGGCACTGTAGTTAAATTTCACGGCAATGGCGGCAACGCTCTGAAATCGACGACTTAGAGGAGAGTAACAAGGAGAAACATACGATTTCTACGACACTTCCTCCCCGCAACGCCGGACTTGACCAGTCGGAAAGCTTTGGAAGCTCTGCCATCTACCATCCATCCAACAGCTCCAACAGTCCCCCAGTCTCCCTCGTTGCCTCAAGAGGTAGAGACACCTGAACGACAAGGCGACCCTGTGTCTCCGGTAAAGCTCTGCCGAACGCCACCACCGAATGTCGAGTCTCCTCTGACAGTCCCCAACTTCAACAAATGGGATCACCTTGACTGTCACCTGAACCAGATTCCCACAACAATCTGAAGGATATGAACCAGATTCCCACAACAATCAGCGATACGAACATGTTCGTCCCGCCGTCCCGGTTAAAAAAGGAGACAACAGGCGCTGGGAACGATGTTGATGTGACCAATGAGGCACCATCCAGCCTCGCGGAATGATACGTCACCCAGGCATGTACGAGCGTGAGACAGGGCACTTGGTATAACTTTGAGTTAGTTACCAAATTAGGAGGGGAGTGAAACATTCATTGTGATATGCAGGAGTAAATAATAAATTGAATGATTTCTATCCACATGTATTCAGAGTCTATGTAAAATCAAAAACACGAAAAGTAAAGAAAATTGTAATATCACCTGACAGCACATCGTTTCTTGTATTTTTGTGGAGATTAGGGTGGCCTTACTTTTCACTTAAATTACCAATATTCACAATTTTCGGAAAAACTTACAATTGTCCTAACAGTGAAGTTCAAATATCTCTGCGACGTAAGACAACTTTTATTATTAAATAAATTGTCAGCAAGCAACGAAAAAATCCGCCACATTTAAAATCATTCTTGAACATATTCCCTGTTGAAGTGATAAGATGTTCTAAAATAGTAACTTCAAACTTTTACGTAGCTAGTTCTGATCATGATTTAAAAGCAGAGAGCTGGAAAACAAATCTCAAGAATCTAATAGAAGATTTAGTTCACGTGTTTTTATTCACGGTCTGTACTGTTGACTATTTGACTTATTCACCCCACGATGTTGCTTTAGACTTTCTGTCAATGGTTCCTGCTGTGGTCCACAATTCTATTTTTCTTTGCATCTTTGTTTCTTGATGCGTGCATTTCACGGATTTTTTAAATAATAATTCTTGAATATTACAGTTTTCATTTTGTCTTTGGTTTAGACAAAAGGACGCGTAGTGTCTCGTTAGACTTGCAAATATATTTTATCTAGTGTTGCTTCTAATTTCGACAATGTTTCTCCCCAGTAAATAGGGCAAAGTGAGAAAATGCTAATTTTTTGTATTCTGATGTTTAAATATTGCTTTTGTTGGATTTACTTTTTATTTTGTAATTGCGTGAGAAACTTTTAGCTATATCTATTTGCATTCTATATAATCTTTGATCATGTGTGCAATCTTTTTGTGACTGCAATGCGTTGTTGGCACGATTTGACAACAGAGAGATGACATTTTATTTGAATTTTATTCTTTAATAAATAAATAACTGTAATCGTGTGAGTCGTAGTTAAGGTACTGGTCAGTGTGAGAACGTTTTTTTCTTTAAATTAAAGCTATATAACTTCTGTTAAAATTGAAATATTGATTTGAAAATTAGTATGTAATTTTAAAGACTAATTGATAACAAGAAGCTGAAAGTCATTTCCGCTGTTTCATATTTTTTTTTTTAAATTTAGCTGTTTTTAGAGACACTGGTAGACGATTTTTGATAATATGTCATTGTGATACATACGTAAAGGATACATACGTAAAAAGCATGCAAAGCAATTCGCATGATTGAAGTAAGTAAGATGAGGTATAGGTAAAATGCATGCCATGTTAACTCGTGTAAACCACTCTTCTAGTTCCAGTATTTAAGACGCCAGAAACATATTCAGTGATCATAAAATTCAACACATCTTCCGTGCAGGTTAATAAGTGCAAAAACAGTATCCATTTTGTAATCTTCATTAAATCGCTAAACTTAAAAAGGGAATAACCCTTTTGGAACAGCCTTTTTGAAAACAAAAAGGTTATAAAGAAACTACAAAAACATAAAGGGTACAATTAATAATCTACCAAACATGCTGTGATCGAAGAAGTTCAAGTTGCCCTAAATGGAGAGTATGGGTAACGCAGTCGCAATAAATTAACACGGCTTTTATTTAAGTCGAATCCTAGCTTTTATTAATAACTCTTTGGCACAATCAAAGGACCTGTCGCTTCTTCAATATTAAAATCCGTGAAAAAACAAACTAAAAGCGAGCATTTAGATAAGAAACGTGTCTGTTCTAGAAATATGTATCATGTAAATTTTGCTTCAAGCTAAACTTTTAAAAAATACTGCAAATTTGGAAGTTCGTTTACCCTTTTCTTATATTATTGTTATATTTACCTCCCATAGTTGTATGATCAAATAGAGGTCCGTCTCTCATCGCTTCGCCTTTGCCAATTTTGCTTTTCCACATGTATCTTCGACTAGTACTTTTATCATTCCATCCGCAGGTACCGTTTTCAAATGTACAGTCTTCGAGCCCTGTAAAATTACTAGAGTCACTTACGAACAAACTTTTTTAAAGAAAATATGTTAATTCAAGGCATACGCACACATTTCCTGAATGTTTTTCAGTCTTCGAATTTTGTGTGCACCAGAAATGCTCAAATAACCTCCCTCTCTAATAAGCACTGTTCTCGAATAAGCGCCCAGGGGCTATTATTTAAATATTTTTGCTAGAGGCAAAGGGGCGCTTATTCGATTACTTTTAAGATTATCTACAACATCTACAATTGTAATTTCGTTTCAAAATGTTTTTCTATCTTTTCTTGATGTAAAAAAGTTTTAAGTAAAAGCATTATGTTCATGGCCATAGCCATTTGCAAACAACACCCACGACGGCAGGGTTTTCTGTTTTGTACTAATTGACAACTACGCGAAACAAAGGATTGTTGGTAAAAGTCGAGAATTAAGAAGATTTTGACCGCAACAAGAAAACCACTGAAGCACTATGCCATGACAGAAATATTGTACAATGAATAGTAAGAACAGGTTTGCAATATTAATATTTTTATGAAGGATAAAAATCGTCCACAGATTTATTTCGATAATGCTTAAATGCGTATAAAGCAGAAGAGGTATTCAATTATTGTACAATTAATTCGATAGACACGCTAGTGTCTTTAAATTAAAGTTATAGAATTCGAAATACTCGTGACCCGCCAAGTCCCTAAATATTATACGTTGTGGCTACATCTATACAATATCTTGTACAGGGCATATACAATTGTGCAGAATAGTGCACAATATAATGTGGTATTCGACACTAATCTTAAAGAATCACATTTAATTTACTTAAAAAATGTCTGAAAAGTTGGCGGAACAACAAATTTTAAGAAAGCTATATTTTCTCGTCAGGAATACATTCACAGCTAAATTTTAATGCATTCGTTTATTATTTACCAAAATGCTATCGTATGCGCAGAAAACAATAAAAAAAAAGAAGAGAGTAATTGAAAACGGAAATGTCATATAAAAGGGTAATTTTCACTACACTGCAGTATACTGTGCACTATTAATTGTGCGAAATTTTTTAATTCTTGTTTAAAATTTAGTACAAATGTTACCACGAGGTACAATATATTATACAATATTGTGGTTGTAAAGCTCACAAGTTGATCAAATCAGTTTGTTTGAACAAACTAGTGGCAAGTATCTAATGAGTTAATTACAAAAGGATTGACTACCTCCTTTGTTTTCTTGCACATTTTAAGCGAATATCGAAACAAATGTGGGAATTCATTATATCCTTCTTGTATAAAATTTTACAGAATTGCACACTAGTTTCCATAATTAATTGTACATTGTCGCTTGCAATATATTCCAGCAATGAGAACTACAATAAACGCTTATTCATACAGTAGAAGTTTAAGCAAAAAGAGTGACGTGTGGTTTAAAGAATTATACCAAACCTCGAACTGTTCCATCTGTTCGACAGGGTCTTGATTGCCTACTAGAACCCCAGCACCTCTTATTTTTCGGACAATTGCGTGTTCTTTGTTGTGAGATGAATATTCTTTCAGGCAATGCGTCGCAATTAGACCAGGGTGACCATCTATTCAAGGTTGCTAGATCTTCAGTCTTTTGATCACAACTCTTTCTTTCTGTTTCAACCCTTTTCCAAATATGTTCCCAACATTCATTGACATCTTTCGTGTGAACAGAATCTCTGGACGAATTCGATGATACGTGTGATCTGCGTATTCCAGACATGGGCCCCATTTTGTCCATGCGCTAATTGGAGTGTTGTTTGCTTTCTGTTAAGACGTATGATATTTAGATAATTTCGTAACATAATAGTGCAATGATGAAAAAGATTGTTGAATTATTGAGTTTCTTTTTCTAAGTAGGATTTTCCGTTTTATATTTTTGATCATTAGTATAGTTACATGCAGCTGACATAACACTTATGCCCCCATGAACTTTCGTATTGGGAAGAAATTTAAAATCTGTGTTGGTTGAAACGCAGCCAGCGCTAAAATGATTTACTATCGAAATTTAGAGAAAGGTGTAAATGAAAAGTTTTTTTAACAATTTTTTATTTTCTGACACAATATCCTATATTGCTTGGTTTCGCTCTTCACAATTATTTTTTCAGAGTTGAATATGACTCTGGAGTTAAATTTCGTGTGGAAATAAAATGTCAATTAATCACCACACGTAAGCATTAGTTTAGTTTACTTATTTATTATTTTGAATAACAAGAATGCCACGTAATAAGATGCAAATAAAAAAATCAATTACTGCAGTCATATAAGAGATTCAACATTGAAATAATCCATCTCTGTAGGTTTATCTTCATATCCAATCGATGTGTATGACATCGTAGGATCAGTTGGAAAGAATCGTCGGCTTGTCGCTGCTATTTGAAAATGCATACGCAGAATAATGCATAAGAGAATTGTATTCGTATGCACATCAAATGTTTCAGCATTATTTAACGATATTTCTTTCAAATTGATCTAAAATAAACACAGTTTATGAAATTGGTTCTTATCTGTCGATAACGAACGATAGTGAACAAAACCTTCGAACAACATCGAAATACAAAGAAGTTGTGGGATAGATATTTCAAATTTCATTTCATTTTCAAACTTTAGATCAAGCATTTTGAGTTTTTAGTAATAGGTTTTTTATGCTTTTGTTGGGTTTGAAGAAACATACCTTAAAGTAACTAAATTTGGAGGAAGTTAGGTTTCACGGTTTTGGGATCCAGACTCTTTCTCTGTTTATTTTACCGCGAAATGCAAAAGTTTTGTTATTCCCGATTCTTTACCCGATTCTTCACCCGATTCTACAGAAGCAAAAATTTAATAGTGCAGCTTTTCAAATTTATAAAATCACATTGCAATATGGTTTGTGCAAAGTCGTCTCGGCAAGTGTTTTTTATGTAAACATCGGCGAGGAAACTCTTTTCATGTTGCATTTTCAACAACAATGCAACAAATAGTGTATTGTTCAATACTTCAGGGGTTACTTGTTTTCTAAGGAGTGTTATATACTTATTTGAAAAAGATAAGATAAAATTAAGTATGGATATTGACCTTTCTTAAAAATGGTTTTATGTGGGTGAGGTAACAGTTTACTATCAAAAACGAAGTAATGATATAGGTAGTACATCGATCACGTACCTTCCTTTTCTTTATCACGAATATTCTCCCATCATAATATTCACGTATCTGTCACGATCCGGCTGACGAATTCATGTTCGAATCCCAATACATGAAACAACTCATGTGCAATGGTACCCGGATACAAACATAGCATCTCTTTGTAAGGAAACCTTCTGAAAACATGCTATGAAATGGCGATCCTCGACCAACATGGTCTGAGGAGCAACTAAAAAGTGTTTTTATTGTTAATAACATCCAGCCACGTTTGATATAGGGCAAATCTCAATACAAAAATGAGATAGTGCATGCAGTTATTTGATAAAATTAGATGACAACATCGAAACTTAAAGATAAAGCATTTAATAAAAAGTAGCTACGATTGTAAAGCTTTTTAAGAAACTAACTGTTAATTTTATGTCACGGTTGGTAATTCAACCCAAATAATGCTGAGTTTTTCTGGTCTAGTGTAACACTGCAGGTAAGGAAAACAGTGGCTGCAGCCATAGAGTCGAAACTGCTTGTTGCTCAGGTAATAAAATTTTGCATACTTGAAGAAATTCAATACACACATTTAAAAAAAAATTTGATGAGGTCAATATGATCAAAAATGACGACACACATGCTTAAGGCTAATCTAACAAATTATAAATACCTTTGCATTTCTTAACGCTACGGTATTAAATCTTGGTGGACTTACCAACGGAATAAAAAAAAAAGATTTAATACAAGTAAATGTATTGTATTTTAATGAAATATGATTTCATTAAACTGAAACGATAATGGTAGCACGATCCGTTTTTCCAGAAATATTGATGTTCATGTCACTGAAGATGTTCGAAGTAATGAAAACAATATGAAATTACATCATTTCGCTGAATTACTATTTTCTTTTCTCCACACTGATTGTGCGAATGGTTTAACTGGACTAAGTGGTAAACCTAAGTTACAAT
>JASGCC010001628.1:0-34369 GCA_030067915.1 Hydractinia echinata
AGAGGACTCTTGTAGAAATTGCAAAATTTTGGACAATACATATATTTGCAGACTAGCCAGAGAAAATAACGTAATAATAGCTGAAAAGATATTTCAAATTAAAAGAAAATGTAAAAGGAAAGCCCACAGAAAATCACTATAAAGCACGACAAGTTCGGTAAACTATAAAACTTGACAAACACTTTCTATAGCGTACAAAATATTTGACAGAAGTATAAATAGCAGACCATGATGAAAATGGAACAACTGCATCATTTAAGCACCTAAATAAAAAAAGAACCACAGAAATATTTAGGCTACCATATAGTGCTAAATGTTTAATAGCACAATTATACTATATACAGTGTTACAAGTTCAACAAAACAACGGATCCCAAAAGAGAAGTTTTTGCCATAAAAAAGTCCACAGTTAAAAGGAGTTTACATTACCACAAAATTTCTTCTCTCGAAGTATCTAATTTAACAACTCACTAGTACTTTATTCTCCCTTCTAAAAATCTAAAATATTGGAAAAACTCTGTCTCATGTTTTGAACATACACTTACATTTAAACAAGGTTGGCATTTGAGAAATTTGAAATGTCGTTCGCTACACTTAGATTTCAACCTTTAAAAACAAATACGCATAACATGCTGTAAAAAAATTCATTTGAGCTCAGTCCAAACTTCTGTCTTACGTTTATGGGATAATATATCCATGATATTTTTTAGTTCATGAATCAGATATCCCATATCCGTAATGATCCGATTAAGCGCCGCAGCATTTTAAGGCCCTCGAAAAAACAAAATTGAAGATTACCGTTGTCTTTAATTTGTACAAAATTAGGGAAAAAATTTATGAAGCGCCCGCAATTTTTAAGCCCCCTCCCCCCCCCTCGATAAGCGCACCTGCTAAAAAAAAAATCCAAAAAATTTAATTAAGCGCCCAGGGCGCTTGTTCGGATCATTACGGTATAATTATATATATATGACATATTAATTTTAAAAAAACCATTCCTAAGACTGTGTACACGTTGTTTTTTATAAGAAACATGTTTATAAGAAAACCTACATGTAGAACATTTAAAATTAAGAACTTTAAGCTACTACACCTATGTTTATTTCTGAAATAAGAAACTTGTTTGTTACAATCATCACAAGGGAGTAAGTAAGTTTAATTATGTTGTGTTGCAGAACTTTTAATAAAAGTAGATTTGAAAACGAAAATTGATAGTCCCAAAAATTTAAGAAAACTTTTAGAACTAGCTATTTATTTTGATGATAAAAAACGCTTATTTACTAGAAAATAAGAACTAAAATAAGAAACTTTTGGAACTAAAAACCATGGAATTTCAGCACTACAATAAGAAAACTTAGGAACTAAGCCGTTCACCAGGTTTCTTATAAAAAAACGGTGTATTATCTGCCTTTCTAGTTTACGTCAGAAAAATTATGTAATATATATACATACTAAAACACTGGAATAATTTAAAAAATTAACAATTATATTAATCACATCTCTTAAATTTTTATTTTACTTCTAAAAAAATTTCTTTTTTTTTTCGGGCGCCTTTTTTTTTCCGAAAAAACCAGTTTAAAAATAAAGCTTTAGCCTTTATAAAAAAAAAAAAGGGGGTAACCTACCTGTCTCTTAGCTAACTTTAGGCCTGAGATCTTTTTTTGTAAAAAAAATAATGGTAGCTAAAATCAAATTTCCAGCCTGATAATTTACCAGTGTTTAAAGAAACCAATAGCACACTAGCAAGTAAGCAAAATATAGACCTTTATTTATTAACCTAGCACAGTGGTATGATGGAATTAATAAACACGACATTCAAACCAACACAGCACTTTCATCTCTTTGCCACTACTTCGGCTAATAATATAGGCTAGATTAGCTAGCCATGGTGCTTTAGTTTTAGTAGCTGTGTCTAATGTAACTGGAACATCTAGTAACAATAGCCCATATAGCCATACATTCCAAAGACTATAATTATATAATATAATAAAATAAAAATAAAAAATTGAAATTCGTTGTTGCACTGTAGACAAGTCACATAGATACTTTAAGACGGGGTTCGATATATAACAAAAAAAAGCATTTTCTCCGAAGATTTGTCATGCAGAAAAAAGTTAGGAATAAGATTAGAAATGAAAGTAATATTTTTAATATAAGACCTAATTTCAAGTGAGATACCTGATATGTCTTGCAACTTTCCTCTGTTGCGCAAGTATTACATTTCCCCTCGCGAAATATGAATAATTGTTGGTCGTTTAAAAACAAGTTCTCATTCAAAAAACAAACCTCAAGGTACTCCACAATTTATCTGCCCAGCTTACCAATCCTGTTTTAGGCGAAATAGGTGCCTGAATTCGAACGCTTTAAAATAAGTGCCATCACGCAACAATAAACAAAATCCCCGCATTGCGTGTGGCGAGCTTGTTTAAGGCTGAATTTCCGAAACAAACGCAAAAGTCACGTTGACTGAACAGCACTGCAAGTCTCATGGGTTTTTAGTGGTGAAAAAATAATTTTAAAATCGTTCGGGAAATGAGTTACTCCCTGCTTACTTTCTTTGTATACATTCGCACTATACGGGATTTACGGAAATCGCGGGTTTTCGGTTGCCGGCGATTAAACTGCTTTCATTCGCGTCTATCAAAAATGAAATATTTTTGAAACTACAAGTCCTCATGGGTTTCAAGTGGTGAAAAAATATTTAAAATCGTTCGGGAAATTAGTTTACTCCCTGCTTACTTTCTTTGTCATACATTCCGACTATACGGGCCCGGGATTTACGCGGAAATTCGCGGTTTTCGGTTGCCGGGAGATTAAACTGCTTTCATTCGGCGTCTCATCAAAAATGAAAACATTTTTGAAAACTACAAGTCTCATGGTTTTAGTGGTGAAAAAATAATTTTAAAAATCGTTCGGGAAAATGAGTTTACTCCTGGGTACTTTCTTTGTATACATTCACTAATGGGCGAGCCGGGATTACGGGAAATCGCGGGTTTCGGTTGCCGGCGATTAAACTGCTTTCATTCGGCGTCTCATCAAAAATGAAAATATTTTTGAAAACTACAAGTCTCATGGGTTTTAGTGGTGAAAAAATAATTTTAAAAAATCGTTCGGAAAATGAGTTTACTCCCTGCTTACTTTCTTTGTATACATTCGACTATAACCGGGATTTACGGGAAATCGCGGGTTTTCGGTTGCCGGCGATTAAACTGGTTTCATTCGGCGTCTCATCAAAATGAAAATATTTTGAAAACTACAAGTCTCATGGGTTTTAGTGGTGAAAAAATAATTTAAAAATCGTTCGGGAAATGAGTTTACTCCCTGGGTACTTTCTTTGTATACATTCCACTAAAACGGGCCGAGCCCGGGATTTACGGGAAATCGCGGGTTTTCGGTTGCCGGCGATTAAACTGCTTTCATTCGGCGTCTCATCAAAAATGAAAATATTTTTGAAAACTACAAGTCTCATGGGTTTTAGTGGTGAAAAATAATTTTAAAAATCGTTCGGGAAATGAGTTTACTCCCTGGGTACTTTCTTTGTATACATTCCACCTAACGGGCCGAGCCCGGGATTTACGGGAAATCGCGGGTTTTCGGTTTCCGGAGATTAAACTGGTTTCATTCGGCGTCTCATCAAAATGAAAATATTTTTGAAAACTGCAAGTCTCATGAGTTTTAGTGGTGAAAAAATAATTTTAAAAATCGTTCGGGAAATGAGTTTACTCACTGGGTACTTTCTTTGTATACATTCCACTATACGGGCCGAGCCGGGATTTACGGGAAATCGCGGGTTTTCGGTTGCCGGCGATTAAACTGCTTTCATTCGGCGTCTCATCAAAAATGAAAATATTTTTGAAAACTACAAGTCTCATGGGTTTTAGTGGTGAAAAAATAATTTTAAAAATCGTTCGGGAAATGAGTTTACTCCCTGCTTACTTTCTTTGTATACATTCGACTATACGGCCGATTTACGGGAAATCGCGGGTTTTCGTTGCCGGCGATTAAACTGCTTTCATTCGGCGTCTCATCAAAAATGAAAATATTTTTGAAAACTACAAGTCTCATGAGTTTTAGTGGTGAAAAATAATTTTAAAAATCGTTCGGGAAATGAGTTTACTCCCTGGCTACTTTCTTTGTATACATTCCACTAAGGGACCGGGATTTACGGGAAATCGCGGGTTTTCGGTTGCCGGCGATTAAACTGGCTTTCATTCGGCGTCTCATCAAAAATGAAAATATTTTTGAAAACTACAGTCTCATGGTTTTAGTGGTGAAAAAATAATTTTAAAAATCGTTCGGGAAATGAGTTTACTCCTGCTTACTTTCTTTGTATACATTCGACTATACGGGCCCGGGATTTACGGGAAATCGCGGGTTTTCGGTTGCCGGCGATTAAACTGCTTTCATTCGGCGTCTCATCAAAAATGAAAATATTTTTGAAAACTACAAGTCTCATGGGTTTTAGTGGTGAAAAAATAATTTTAAAAATCGTTCGGGAAATGAGTTTTACTCCTGCTTACTTTCTTTGTATACATTCGACTATACGGGAACCGGATTTACGGGAAATCGCGGGTTTTCGGTTGCCGGCGATTAAACTGCTTTCATTCGGCGTCTCATCAAAAATGAAAACATTTTTGAAAACTACAAGTCTCATGGGTTTTAGTGGTGAAAAAATAATTTTAAAAATCGTTCGGGAAATGAGTTTACTCCCTGGGTACTTTCTTTGTATACATTCCACTAACGGGCCGAGCCCGGGATTTACGGGAAATCGCGGGTTTTCGGTTTCCGGAGATTAAACTGGTTTCATTCGGCGTCTCATCAAAAATGAAAATATTTTTGAAAACTGCAAGTCTCATGGGTTTTAGTGGTGAAAAAATAATTTTAAAAATCGTTCGGGAAATGAGTTTACTCCCTGGTACTTTCTTTGTATACATTCCACTAATACGGGCCGAGCCGGGATTTACGGGAAATCGCGGGTTTTCGGTTGCCGGCGATTAAACTGCTTTCATTCGGCGTCTCATCAAAAATGAAAATATTTTTGAAACTACAAGTCTTCAGGGTTTTAGTGGTGAAAAAATAATTTAAAAATCGTTCGGGAAATGAGTTTACTCCCTGCTTACTTCTTTGTATACATTCGACTATACGGGCGATTTTACGGAAAATCGCGTTTTCGGTTGCCGGCGATTAAACTGGCTTTCATTTCGGCGTCTCATCAAAAAAGAAAATATTTTTGAAAACTACAAGTCTCATGGTTTTAGTGGTAAAAAATAATTTAAAAATCGTTCGGGAAATGAGTTTACTCCCTGGTACTTTCTTTGTATACATTCCGACTATACGGGACGGATGTCGCGGATTACGAATCGCGGCGATGGCGCGCGAGTTCGTGGTTCTCTCATACATCGGTCGCACAATAATGAAAATCTTTGTTTAAAAATCAATCTCAGTGGGTTTTAGTGGTATAAAAATATAATTTAGTTGGTCAAGTAAAATGATGTTTAGTTCTCCCTGTACTTTCTTTGTATACATTCCACCATACGGCGCGCCGGAATTTACGGGAAATCGCGGGTTTTCGGTTGCCGGCGATTAAACTGCTTTCATTCGGCGTCTCATCAAAAATGAAAATATTTTGAAAACTGCAAGTCTCATGGGTTTTAGTGGTGAAAAAATAATTTTAAAAATCGTTCGGGAAATGAGTTTACTCCCTGGGTACTTTCTTTGTATACATTCCACTATACGGGCCGAGCCCGGGATTTACGGGAAATCGCGGGTTTCGGTTGCCGGCGATTAAACTGCTTTCATTCGGCGTCTCATCAAAAATGAAAACATTTTTGAAAACTACAAGTCTCATGGGTTTTAGTGGTGAAAAAATAATTTTAAAAATCGTTCGGGAAATGAGTTTACTCCCTGCTTACTTTCTTTGTATACATTCGACTATACGGGCCCGGATTTACGGGAAATCGCGGGTTTTCGGTTGCCGGCGATTAAACTGCTTTCATTCGGCGTCTCATCAAAAATGAAATATTTTTGAAAACTACAAGTCTCATGGGTTTTAGTGGTGAAAAAATAATTTTAAAAATCGTTCGGGAAATGAGTTTTACTCCCTGGGTACTTTCTTTGTATACATTCCACTAAACGGGCCGAGCCCGGGATTTACGGGAAATCGCGGGTTTTCGGTTTCCGGAGATTAAACTGGTTTTCATTCGGCCGTCTCATCAAAAATGAAAATATTTTTGAAAACTGCAAGTCTCATGAGTTTTAGTGGTTGAAAAAATAATTTTAAAAATCGTTCGGGAAATGAGTTTTACTCCCTGCTTACTTTCTTTGTATACATTCGACTATACGGGATTTACGGGAAATCGCGGGTTTATCGGTTGCCGGCGATTAAACTGCTTTCATTCGGCGTCTCATCAAAAATGAAAACATTTTTTGAAAACTACAAGTCTCATGGGTTTTAGTGGTGAAAAAATAATTTTAAAAATCGTTCGGGAAATGAGTTTACTCCCTGGGTACTTTCTTTGTATACATTCCACTAACGGGCCGAGCCCGGATTTACGGGAAATCGCGGGTTTTCGGTTTCCGGAGATTAAACTGGTTTCATTCGGCGTCTCATCAAAAATGAAAATATTTTTGAAAACTGCAAGTCTCATGGGTTTTAGTGGTGAAAAAATAATTTTAAAAATCGTTCGGGAAATGAGTTTACTCCCTGGGTACTTTCTTTGTATACATTCCACTATACGGGCCGAGCCGGGATTTACGGGAAATCGCGGGTTTTCGGTTGCCGGCGATTAAACTGGTTTCATTCGGCGTCTCATCAAAAATGAAAATATTTTTGAAAACTACAAGTCTCATGGGTTTTAGTGGTGAAAAAATAATTTTAAAAATCGTTCGGGAAATGAGTTTACTCCCTGGGTACTTTCTTTGTATACATTCCACTAAACGGGCCGAGCCCGGGATTTACGGGAAATCGCGGGTTTTCGGTTCCGGAGATTAAACTGGTTTCATTCGGCGTCTCATCAAAAATGAAAATATTTTTGAAAACTGCAAGTCTCATGGGTTTTAGTGGTGAAAAAATAATTTTAAAAATCGTTCGGGAAATGAGTTTACTCCCTGGGTACTTTCTTTGTATACATTCCACTATACGGGCCGAGCCGGGATTTACGGAAATCGCGGGTTTTCGGTTGCCGGCGATTAAACTGCTTTCATTCGGCGTCTCATCAAAAATGAAAATATTTTTGAAAACTACAAGTCTCATGGGTTTTAGTGGTGAAAAAATAATTTTAAAAATCGTTCGGGAAATGAGTTTACTCCCTGGGTACTTTCTTTGTATACATTCCACTATACGGGCCGAGCCGGGATTTACGGGAAATCGCGGGTTTTCGGTTGCCGGCGATTAAACTGCTTTCATTCGGCGTCTCATCAAAAATGAAAATATTTTTGAAAACTACAAGTCTCATGGGTTTTAGTGGTGAAAAATAATTTTAAAAATCGTTCGGGAAATGAGTTTACTCCCTGCTTACTTTCTTTGTATACATTCGACTATACGGCCGGATTTACGGGAAATCGCGGGTTTTCGGTTGCCGGCGATTAAACTGCTTTCATTCGGCGTCTCATCAAAAATGAAAATATTTTTGAAAACTACAAGTCTCATGGGTTTTAGTGGTGAAAAAATAATTTTAAAAATCGTTCGGGAAATGAGTTTACTCCCTGCTTACTTTCTTTGTATACATTCGACTATACGGGCCGAGCCGGGATTTACGGGAAATCGCGGGTTTTCGGTTGCCGGCGATTAAACTGCTTTCATTCGGCGTCTCATCAAAAATGAAAATATTTTTGAAAACTACAAGTCTCATGGGTTTTAGTGGTGAAAAAATAATTTTAAAAATCGTTCGGGAAATGAGTTTACTCCCTGGTACTTTCTTTGTATACATTCCACTAAACGGGCCGAGCCCGGGATTTACGGGAAATCGCGGGTTTTCGGTTTCCGGAGATTAAACTGGTTTCATTCGGCGTCTCATCAAAAATGAAAATATTTTTGAAAACTGCAAGTCTCATGAGTTTTAGTGGTGAAAAAATAATTTTAAAAATCGTTCGGGAAATGAGTTTACTCCCTGGTACTTTCTTTGTATACATTCCACTATACGGCCCGGATTTACGGGAAATCGCGGGTTTTCGGTTGCCGGCGATTAAACTGCTTTCATTCGGCGTCTCATCAAAAATGAAAATATTTTTGAAAACTACAAGTCTCATGGGTTTTAGTGGTGAAAAAATAATTTTAAAAATCGTTCGGGAAATGAGTTTACTCCCTGGGTACTTTCTTTGTATACATTCCACTATACGGCCGAGCCGGATTTACGGGAAATCGCGGGTTTTCGGTTGCCGGCGATTAAACTGCTTTCATTCGGCGTCTCATCAAAAATGAAAACATTTTTGAAAACTACAAGTCTCATGGGTTTTAGTGGTGAAAAAATAATTTTAAAAATCGTTCGGGAAATGAGTTTACTCCCTGGGTACTTTCTTTGTATACATTCCACTATACGGGCCGAGCCGGGATTTACGGGAAATCGCGGGTTTTCGGTTGCCGGAGATTAAACTGGTTTCATTCGGCGTCTCATCAAAAATGAAAATATTTTTGAAAACTGCAAGTCTCATGAGTTTTAGTGGTGAAAAAATAATTTTAAAAATCGTTCGGGAAATGAGTTTACTCCCTGGGTACTTTCTTTGTATACATTCCACTAAACGGGCCGAGCCGGGATTTACGGGAAATCGCGGGTTTTCGGTTGCCGGCGATTAAACTGCTTTCATTCGGCGTCTCATCAAAAATGAAAATATTTTTGAAAACTACAAGTCTCATGAGTTTTAGTGGTGAAAAAATAATTTTAAAAATCGTTCGGGAAATGAGTTTACTCCCTGGGTACTTTCTTTGTATACATTCCACTAAACGGGCCGAGCCCGGGATTTACGGGAAATCGCGGGTTTTCGGTTGCCGGCGATTAAACTGGTTTCATTCGGCGTCTCATCAAAAATGAAAATATTTTTGAAAACTGCAAGTCTCATGGGTTTTAGTGGTGAAAAAATAATTTTAAAAATCGTTCGGGAAATGAGTTTACTCCCTGGGTACTTTCTTTGTATACATTCCACTATACGGGCCGAGCCGGGATTTACGGGAAATCGCGGGTTTTCGGTTGCCGGAGATTAAACTGGTTTCATTCGGCGTCTCATCAAAAATGAAAATATTTTTGAAAACTGCAAGTCTCATGAGTTTTAGTGGTGAAAAAATAATTTTAAAAATCGTTCGGGAAATGAGTTTACTCCCTGGGTACTTTCTTTGTATACATTCGACTATACGGGATTTACGGGAAATCGCGGGTTTTCGGTTGCCGGCGATTAAACTGCTTTCATTCGGCGTCTCATCAAAAATGAAAACATTTTTGAAAACTACAAGTCTCATGGGTTTTAGTGGTGAAAAAATAATTTTAAAAATCGTTCGGGAAATGAGTTTACTCCCTGGGTACTTTCTTTGTATACATTCCACTATACGGGCCGAGCCCGGGATTTACGGGAAATCGCGGGTTTTCGGTTTCCGGAGATTAAACTGGTTTCATTCGGCGTCTCATCAAAAATGAAAATATTTTTGAAAACTACAAGTCTCATGGGTTTTAGTGGTGAAAAAATAATTTTAAAAATCGTTCGGGAAATGAGTTTACTCCCTGGGTACTTTCTTTGTATACATTCCACTATACGGGCCGAGCCGGGATTTACGGGAAATCGCGGGTTTTCGGTTGCCGGCGATTAAACTGCTTTCATTCGGCGTCTCATCAAAAATGAAAATATTTTTGAAAACTACAAGTCTCATGGGTTTTAGTGGTGAAAAAATAATTTTAAAAATCGTTCGGGAAATGAGTTTACTCCCTGGGTACTTTCTTTGTATACATTCCACTAAACGGGCCGAGCCCGGGATTTACGGGAAATCGCGGGTTTTCGGTTTCCGGAGATTAAACTGGTTTCATTCGGCGTCTCATCAAAAATGAAAATATTTTTGAAAACTGCAAGTCTCATGAGTTTTAGTGGTGAAAAAATAATTTTAAAAATCGTTCGGGAAATGAGTTTACTCCCTGCTTACTTTCTTTGTATACATTCGACTATACGGCCGGGATTTACGGGAAATCGCGGGTTTTCGGTTGCCGGCGATTAAACTGCTTTCATTCGGCGTCTCATCAAAAATGAAAATATTTTTGAAAACTACAAGTCTCATGGGTTTTAGTGGTGAAAAAATAATTTTAAAAATCGTTCGGGAAATGAGTTTACTCCCTGGGTACTTTCTTTGTATACATTCCACTAAACGGGCCGAGCCGGGATTTACGGGAAATCGCGGGTTTTCGGTTTCCGGAGATTAAACTGGTTTCATTCGGCGTCTCATCAAAAATGAAAATATTTTTGAAAACTGCAAGTCTCATGGGTTTTAGTGGTGAAAAAATAATTTTAAAAATCGTTCGGGAAATGAGTTTACTCCCTGGGTACTTTCTTTGTATACATTCCACTATACGGGCCGAGCCCGGGATTTACGGGAAATCGCGGGTTTTCGGTTTCCGGAGATTAAACTGGTTTCATTCGGCGTCTCATCAAAAATGAAAATATTTTTGAAAACTGCAAGTCTCATGGGTTTTAGTGGTGAAAAAATAATTTTAAAAATCGTTCGGGAAATGAGTTTACTCCCTGGGTACTTTCTTTGTATACATTCCACTAACGGCCGAGCCGGGATTTACGGGAAATCGCGGGTTTTCGGTTGCCGGCGATTAAACTGCTTTCATTCGGCGTCTCATCAAAAATGAAAATATTTTTGAAAACTACAAGTCTCATGGGTTTTAGTGGTGAAAAAATAATTTTAAAAATCGTTCGGGAAATGAGTTTACTCCCTGGGTACTTTCTTTGTATACATTCCACTATACGGGCCGAGCCGGGATTTACGGGAAATCGCGGGTTTTCGGTTGCCGGCGATTAAACTGCTTTCATTCGGCGTCTCATCAAAAATGAAAACATTTTTGAAAACTACAAGTCTCATGGGTTTTAGTGGTGAAAAAATAATTTTAAAAATCGTTCGGGAAATGAGTTTACTCCCTGGGTACTTTCTTTGTATACATTCCACTATACGGGCCGAGCCGGGATTTACGGGAAATCGCGGGTTTTCGGTTGCCGGAGATTAAACTGCTTTCATTCGGCGTCTCATCAAAAATGAAAATATTTTTGAAAACTACAAGTCTCATGGGTTTTAGTGGTGAAAAAATAATTTTAAAAATCGTTCGGGAAATGAGTTTACTCCCTGGGTACTTTCTTTGTATACATTCCACTAAACGGGCCGAGCCGGGATTTACGGGAAATCGCGGGTTTTCGGTTTCCGGAGATTAAACTGGTTTCATTCGGCGTCTCATCAAAAATGAAAATATTTTTGAAAACTGCAAGTCTCATGAGTTTTAGTGGTGAAAAAATAATTTTAAAAATCGTTCGGGAAATGAGTTTACTCCCTGGGTACTTTCTTTGTATACATTCCACTATACGGGCCGAGCCGGGATTTACGGGAAATCGCGGGTTTTCGGTTGCCGGCGATTAAACTGCTTTCATTCGGCGTCTCATCAAAAATGAAAATATTTTTGAAAACTACAAGTCTCATGGGTTTTAGTGGTGAAAAAATAATTTTAAAAATCGTTCGGGAAATGAGTTTACTCCCTGGGTACTTTCTTTGTATACATTCCACTAAACGGGCCGAGCCGGGATTTACGGGAAATCGCGGGTTTTCGGTTTCCGGAGATTAAACTGGTTTCATTCGGCGTCTCATCAAAAATGAAAATATTTTTGAAAACTACAAGTCTCATGGGTTTTAGTGGTGAAAAAATAATTTTAAAAATCGTTCGGGAAATGAGTTTACTCCCTGGGTACTTTCTTTGTATACATTCCACTATACGGGCCGAGCCGGGATTTACGGGAAATCGCGGGTTTTCGGTTGCCGGCGATTAAACTGCTTTCATTCGGCGTCTCATCAAAAATGAAAATATTTTTGAAAACTACAAGTCTCATGGGTTTTAGTGGTGAAAAAATAATTTTAAAAATCGTTCGGGAAATGAGTTTACTCCCTGGGTACTTTCTTTGTATACATTCCACTATACGGGCCGAGCCCGGGATTTACGGGAAATCGCGGGTTTTCGGTTGCCGGCGATTAAACTGGTTTCATTCGGCGTCTCATCAAAAATGAAAATATTTTTGAAAACTACAAGTCTCATGGGTTTTAGTGGTGAAAAAATAATTTTAAAAATCGTTCGGGAAATGAGTTTACTCCCTGGGTACTTTCTTTGTATACATTCCACTATACGGGCCGAGCCGGGATTTACGGGAAATCGCGGGTTTTCGGTTGCCGGCGATTAAACTGCTTTCATTCGGCGTCTCATCAAAAATGAAAATATTTTTGAAAACTACAAGTCTCATGGGTTTTAGTGGTGAAAAAATAATTTTAAAAATCGTTCGGGAAATGAGTTTACTCCCTGGGTACTTTCTTTGTATACATTCCACTAAACGGGCCGAGCCCGGGATTTACGGGAAATCGCGGGTTTTCGGTTGCCGGAGATTAAACTGGTTTCATTCGGCGTCTCATCAAAAATGAAAATATTTTTGAAAACTACAAGTCTCATGGGTTTTAGTGGTGAAAAAATAATTTTAAAAATCGTTCGGGAAATGAGTTTACTCCCTGGGTACTTTCTTTGTATACATTCCACTATACGGGCCGAGCCGGGATTTACGGGAAATCGCGGGTTTTCGGTTGCCGGAGATTAAACTGCTTTCATTCGGCGTCTCATCAAAAATGAAAATATTTTTGAAAACTACAAGTCTCATGGGTTTTAGTGGTGAAAAAATAATTTTAAAAATCGTTCGGGAAATGAGTTTACTCCCTGGGTACTTTCTTTGTATACATTCCACTAAACGGGCCGAGCCCGGGATTTACGGGAAATCGCGGGTTTTCGGTTGCCGGAGATTAAACTGGTTTCATTCGGCGTCTCATCAAAAATGAAAATATTTTTGAAAACTACAAGTCTCATGAGTTTTAGTGGTGAAAAAATAATTTTAAAAATCGTTCGGGAAATGAGTTTACTCCCTGGTTACTTTCTTTGTATACATTCCACTATACGGGATTTACGGGAAATCGCGGGTTTTCGGTTGCCGGCGATTAAACTGCTTTCATTCGGCGTCTCATCAAAAATGAAAACATTTTTGAAAACTACAAGTCTCATGGGTTTTAGTGGTGAAAAAATAATTTTAAAAATCGTTCGGGAAATGAGTTTACTCCCTGGGTACTTTCTTTGTATACATTCCACTAAACGGGCCGAGCCCGGGATTTACGGGAAATCGCGGGTTTTCGGTTTCCGGAGATTAAACTGGTTTCATTCGGCGTCTCATCAAAAATGAAAATATTTTTGAAAACTACAAGTCTCATGGGTTTTAGTGGTGAAAAAATAATTTTAAAAATCGTTCGGGAAATGAGTTTACTCCCTGGGTACTTTCTTTGTATACATTCCACTATACGGGCCGAGCCGGATTTACGGGAAATCGCGGGTTTTCGGTTGCCGGCGATTAAACTGCTTTCATTCGGCGTCTCATCAAAAATGAAAATATTTTTGAAAACTACAAGTCTCATGGGTTTTAGTGGTGAAAAAATAATTTTAAAAATCGTTCGGGAAATGAGTTTACTCCCTGGGTACTTTCTTTGTATACATTCCACTAAACGGGCCGAGCCCGGGATTTACGGGAAATCGCGGGTTTTCGGTTTCCGGAGATTAAACTGGTTTCATTCGGCGTCTCATCAAAAATGAAAATATTTTTGAAAACTACAAGTCTCATGGGTTTTAGTGGTGAAAAAATAATTTTAAAAATCGTTCGGGAAATGAGTTTACTCCCTGGGTACTTTCTTTGTATACATTCCACTAAACGGGCCGAGCCGGGATTTACGGGAAATCGCGGGTTTTCGGTTTCCGGAGATTAAACTGCTTTCATTCGGCGTCTCATCAAAAATGAAAATATTTTTGAAAACTACAAGTCTCATGGGTTTTAGTGGTGAAAAAATAATTTTAAAAATCGTTCGGGAAATGAGTTTACTCCCTGGGTACTTTCTTTGTATACATTCCACTAAACGGGCCGAGCCGGGATTTACGGGAAATCGCGGGTTTTCGGTTTCCGGAGATTAAACTGGTTTCATTCGGCGTCTCATCAAAAATGAAAATATTTTTGAAAACTGCAAGTCTCATGGGTTTTAGTGGTGAAAAAATAATTTTAAAAATCGTTCGGGAAATGAGTTTACTCCCTGGGTACTTTCTTTGTATACATTCCACTATACGGGCCGAGCCGGGATTTACGGGAAATCGCGGGTTTTCGGTTGCCGGCGATTAAACTGCTTTCATTCGGCGTCTCATCAAAAATGAAAATATTTTTGAAAACTACAAGTCTCATGGGTTTTAGTGGTGAAAAAATAATTTTAAAAATCGTTCGGGAAATGAGTTTACTCCCTGGGTACTTTCTTTGTATACATTCCACTAAACGGGCCGAGCCCGGGATTTACGGGAAATCGCGGGTTTTCGGTTTCCGGAGATTAAACTGGTTTCATTCGGCGTCTCATCAAAAATGAAAATATTTTTGAAAACTACAAGTCTCATGGGTTTTAGTGGTGAAAAAATAATTTTAAAAATCGTTCGGGAAATGAGTTTACTCCCTGGGTACTTTCTTTGTATACATTCCACTAAACGGGCCGAGCCGGGATTTACGGGAAATCGCGGGTTTTCGGTTTCCGGAGATTAAACTGGTTTCATTCGGCGTCTCATCAAAAATGAAAATATTTTTGAAAACTGCAAGTCTCATGGGTTTTAGTGGTGAAAAAATAATTTTAAAAATCGTTCGGGAAATGAGTTTACTCCCTGGGTACTTTCTTTGTATACATTCCACTATACGGGCCGAGCCGGGATTTACGGGAAATCGCGGGTTTTCGGTTGCCGGCGATTAAACTGCTTTCATTCGGCGTCTCATCAAAAATGAAAATATTTTTGAAAACTACAAGTCTCATGGGTTTTAGTGGTGAAAAAATAATTTTAAAAATCGTTCGGGAAATGAGTTTACTCCCTGGGTACTTTCTTTGTATACATTCCACTAAACGGGCCGAGCCGGGATTTACGGGAAATCGCGGGTTTTCGGTTGCCGGAGATTAAACTGGTTTCATTCGGCGTCTCATCAAAAATGAAAATATTTTTGAAAACTGCAAGTCTCATGGGTTTTAGTGGTGAAAAAATAATTTTAAAAATCGTTCGGGAAATGAGTTTACTCCCTGGGTACTTTCTTTGTATACATTCCACTAAACGGGCCGAGCCGGGATTTACGGGAAATCGCGGGTTTTCGGTTGCCGGCGATTAAACTGCTTTCATTCGGCGTCTCATCAAAAATGAAAATATTTTTGAAAACTGCAAGTCTCATGGGTTTTAGTGGTGAAAAAATAATTTTAAAAATCGTTCGGGAAATGAGTTTACTCCCTGGGTACTTTCTTTGTATACATTCCACTAAACGGGCCGAGCCGGGATTTACGGGAAATCGCGGGTTTTCGGTTTCCGGAGATTAAACTGGTTTCATTCGGCGTCTCATCAAAAATGAAAATATTTTTGAAAACTGCAAGTCTCATGAGTTTTAGTGGTGAAAAAATAATTTTAAAAATCGTTCGGGAAATGAGTTTACTCCCTGGGTACTTTCTTTGTATACATTCCACTAAACGGGCCGAGCCGGGATTTACGGGAAATCGCGGGTTTTCGGTTTCCGGAGATTAAACTGGTTTCATTCGGCGTCTCATCAAAAATGAAAATATTTTTGAAAACTGCAAGTCTCATGGGTTTTAGTGGTGAAAAAATAATTTTAAAAATCGTTCGGGAAATGAGTTTACTCCCTGGGTACTTTCTTTGTATACATTCCACTATACGGGCCGAGCCGGGATTTACGGGAAATCGCGGGTTTTCGGTTGCCGGCGATTAAACTGCTTTCATTCGGCGTCTCATCAAAAATGAAAATATTTTTGAAAACTACAAGTCTCATGGGTTTTAGTGGTGAAAAAATAATTTTAAAAATCGTTCGGGAAATGAGTTTACTCCCTGGGTACTTTCTTTGTATACATTCCACTAAACGGGCCGAGCCCGGGATTTACGGGAAATCGCGGGTTTTCGGTTTCCGGAGATTAAACTGGTTTCATTCGGCGTCTCATCAAAAATGAAAATATTTTTGAAAACTGCAAGTCTCATGGGTTTTAGTGGTGAAAAAATAATTTTAAAAATCGTTCGGGAAATGAGTTTACTCCCTGGGTACTTTCTTTGTATACATTCCACTAAACGGGCCGAGCCGGGATTTACGGGAAATCGCGGGTTTTCGGTTGCCGGAGATTAAACTGCTTTCATTCGGCGTCTCATCAAAAATGAAAATATTTTTGAAAACTGCAAGTCTCATGAGTTTTAGTGGTGAAAAAATAATTTTAAAAATCGTTCGGGAAATGAGTTTACTCCCTGGGTACTTTCTTTGTATACATTCCACTATACGGGCCGAGCCGGGATTTACGGGAAATCGCGGGTTTTCGGTTGCCGGAGATTAAACTGGTTTCATTCGGCGTCTCATCAAAAATGAAAATATTTTTGAAAACTGCAAGTCTCATGGGTTTTAGTGGTGAAAAAATAATTTTAAAAATCGTTCGGGAAATGAGTTTACTCCCTGGGTACTTTCTTTGTATACATTCCACTAAACGGGCCGAGCCCGGGATTTACGGGAAATCGCGGGTTTTCGGTTTCCGGAGATTAAACTGGTTTCATTCGGCGTCTCATCAAAAATGAAAATATTTTTGAAAACTGCAAGTCTCATGAGTTTTAGTGGTGAAAAAATAATTTTAAAAATCGTTCGGGAAATGAGTTTACTCCCTGGGTACTTTCTTTGTATACATTCCACTATACGGGCCGAGCCCGGATTTACGGGAAATCGCGGGTTTTCGGTTGCCGGAGATTAAACTGCTTTCATTCGGCGTCTCATCAAAAATGAAAATATTTTTGAAAACTACAAGTCTCATGGGTTTTAGTGGTGAAAAAATAATTTTAAAAATCGTTCGGGAAATGAGTTTACTCCCTGGGTACTTTCTTTGTATACATTCCACTAAACGGGCCGAGCCCGGGATTTACGGGAAATCGCGGGTTTTCGGTTTCCGGAGATTAAACTGGTTTCATTCGGCGTCTCATCAAAAATGAAAATATTTTTGAAAACTGCAAGTCTCATGGGTTTTAGTGGTGAAAAAATAATTTTAAAAATCGTTCGGGAAATGAGTTTACTCCCTGGGTACTTTCTTTGTATACATTCCACTATACGGGCCGAGCCGGGATTTACGGGAAATCGCGGGTTTTCGGTTGCCGGCGATTAAACTGCTTTCATTCGGCGTCTCATCAAAAATGAAAATATTTTTGAAAACTACAAGTCTCATGGGTTTTAGTGGTGAAAAAATAATTTTAAAAATCGTTCGGGAAATGAGTTTACTCCCTGGGTACTTTCTTTGTATACATTCCACTATACGGGCCGAGCCCGGGATTTACGGGAAATCGCGGGTTTTCGGTTTCCGGAGATTAAACTGGTTTCATTCGGCGTCTCATCAAAAATGAAAATATTTTTGAAAACTGCAAGTCTCATGGTTTTAGTGGTGAAAAAATAATTTTAAAAATCGTTCGGGAAATGAGTTTACTCCCTGCTTACTTTCTTTGTATACATTCGACTATACGGGATTTACGGGAAATCGCGGGTTTTCGGTTGCCGGCGATTAAACTGCTTTCATTCGGCGTCTCATCAAAAATGAAAACATTTTTGAAAACTACAAGTCTCATGGGTTTTAGTGGTGAAAAAATAATTTTAAAAATCGTTCGGGAAATGAGTTTACTCCCTGGGTACTTTCTTTGTATACATTCCACTAAACGGGCCGAGCCCGGGATTTACGGGAAATCGCGGGTTTTCGGTTTCCGGAGATTAAACTGGTTTCATTCGGCGTCTCATCAAAAATGAAAATATTTTTGAAAACTGCAAGTCTCATGAGTTTTAGTGGTGAAAAAATAATTTTAAAAATCGTTCGGGAAATGAGTTTACTCCCTGGGTACTTTCTTTGTATACATTCCACTAAACGGGCCGAGCCGGGATTTACGGGAAATCGCGGGTTTTCGGTTGCCGGAGATTAAACTGGTTTCATTCGGCGTCTCATCAAAAATGAAAATATTTTTGAAAACTGCAAGTCTCATGGGTTTTAGTGGTGAAAAAATAATTTTAAAAATCGTTCGGGAAATGAGTTTACTCCCTGGGTACTTTCTTTGTATACATTCCACTAAACGGGCCGAGCCCGGGATTTACGGGAAATCGCGGGTTTTCGGTTGCCGGCGATTAAACTGCTTTCATTCGGCGTCTCATCAAAAATGAAAATATTTTTGAAAACTACAAGTCTCATGGGTTTTAGTGGTGAAAAAATAATTTTAAAAATCGTTCGGGAAATGAGTTTACTCCCTGGGTACTTTCTTTGTATACATTCCACTAAACGGGCCGAGCCCGGGATTTACGGGAAATCGCGGGTTTTCGGTTTCCGGAGATTAAACTGGTTTCATTCGGCGTCTCATCAAAAATGAAAATATTTTTGAAAACTACAAGTCTCATGGGTTTTAGTGGTGAAAAAATAATTTTAAAAATCGTTCGGGAAATGAGTTTACTCCCTGGGTACTTTCTTTGTATACATTCCACTAAACGGGCCGAGCCGGGATTTACGGGAAATCGCGGGTTTTCGGTTGCCGGAGATTAAACTGCTTTCATTCGGCGTCTCATCAAAAATGAAAATATTTTTGAAAACTGCAAGTCTCATGAGTTTTAGTGGTGAAAAAATAATTTTAAAAATCGTTCGGGAAATGAGTTTACTCCCTGGGTACTTTCTTTGTATACATTCCACTAAACGGGCCGAGCCGGGATTTACGGGAAATCGCGGGTTTTCGGTTTCCGGAGATTAAACTGGTTTCATTCGGCGTCTCATCAAAAATGAAAATATTTTTGAAAACTGCAAGTCTCATGGGTTTTAGTGGTGAAAAAATAATTTTAAAAATCGTTCGGGAAATGAGTTTACTCCCTGGGTACTTTCTTTGTATACATTCCACTATACGGGCCGAGCCGGGATTTACGGGAAATCGCGGGTTTTCGGTTGCCGGCGATTAAACTGCTTTCATTCGGCGTCTCATCAAAAATGAAAACATTTTTGAAAACTACAAGTCTCATGGGTTTTAGTGGTGAAAAAATAATTTTAAAAATCGTTCGGGAAATGAGTTTACTCCCTGGGTACTTTCTTTGTATACATTCCACTAAACGGGCCGAGCCCGGGATTTACGGGAAATCGCGGGTTTTCGGTTTCCGGAGATTAAACTGGTTTCATTCGGCGTCTCATCAAAAATGAAAATATTTTTGAAAACTGCAAGTCTCATGAGTTTTAGTGGTGAAAAAATAATTTTAAAAATCGTTCGGGAAATGAGTTTACTCCCTGGTACTTTCTTTGTATACATTCCACTAAACGGCCGAGCCGGATTTACGGGAAATCGCGGGTTTTCGGTTGCCGGCGATTAAACTGCTTTCATTCGGCGTCTCATCAAAAATGAAAATATTTTTGAAAACTACAAGTCTCATGGGTTTTAGTGGTGAAAAAATAATTTTAAAAATCGTTCGGGAAATGAGTTTACTCCCTGGGTACTTTCTTTGTATACATTCCACTATACGGGCCGAGCCCGGGATTTACGGGAAATCGCGGGTTTTCGGTTTCCGGAGATTAAACTGGTTTCATTCGGCGTCTCATCAAAAATGAAAATATTTTTGAAAACTGCAAGTCTCATGAGTTTTAGTGGTGAAAAAATAATTTTAAAAATCGTTCGGGAAATGAGTTTACTCCCTGGGTACTTTCTTTGTATACATTCCACTATACGGGCCGAGCCGGGATTTACGGGAAATCGCGGGTTTTCGGTTGCCGGCGATTAAACTGCTTTCATTCGGCGTCTCATCAAAAATGAAAACATTTTTGAAAACTACAAGTCTCATGGGTTTTAGTGGTGAAAAAATAATTTTAAAAATCGTTCGGGAAATGAGTTTACTCCCTGGGTACTTTCTTTGTATACATTCCACTAAACGGGCCGAGCCCGGGATTTACGGGAAATCGCGGGTTTTCGGTTGCCGGAGATTAAACTGGTTTCATTCGGCGTCTCATCAAAAATGAAAATATTTTTGAAAACTACAAGTCTCATGGGTTTTAGTGGTGAAAAAATAATTTTAAAAATCGTTCGGGAAATGAGTTTACTCCCTGGGTACTTTCTTTGTATACATTCCACTATACGGGCCGAGCCGGATTTACGGGAAATCGCGGGTTTTCGGTTGCCGGCGATTAAACTGCTTTCATTCGGCGTCTCATCAAAAATGAAAATATTTTTGAAAACTACAAGTCTCATGGGTTTTAGTGGTGAAAAAATAATTTTAAAAATCGTTCGGGAAATGAGTTTACTCCCTGGGTACTTTCTTTGTATACATTCCACTAAACGGGCCGAGCCGGGATTTACGGGAAATCGCGGGTTTTCGGTTGCCGGCGATTAAACTGGTTTCATTCGGCGTCTCATCAAAAATGAAAATATTTTTGAAAACTGCAAGTCTCATGGGTTTTAGTGGTGAAAAAATAATTTTAAAAATCGTTCGGGAAATGAGTTTACTCCCTGGGTACTTTCTTTGTATACATTCCACTAAACGGGCCGAGCCGGGATTTACGGGAAATCGCGGGTTTTCGGTTGCCGGAGATTAAACTGGTTTCATTCGGCGTCTCATCAAAAATGAAAATATTTTTGAAAACTACAAGTCTCATGGGTTTTAGTGGTGAAAAAATAATTTTAAAAATCGTTCGGGAAATGAGTTTACTCCCTGGGTACTTTCTTTGTATACATTCCACTAAACGGGCCGAGCCGGGATTTACGGGAAATCGCGGGTTTTCGGTTTCCGGCGATTAAACTGCTTTCATTCGGCGTCTCATCAAAAATGAAAATATTTTTGAAAACTACAAGTCTCATGGGTTTTAGTGGTGAAAAAATAATTTTAAAAATCGTTCGGGAAATGAGTTTACTCCCTGGGTACTTTCTTTGTATACATTCCACTAACGGGCCGAGCCGGGATTTACGGGAAATCGCGGGTTTTCGGTTTCCGGAGATTAAACTGGTTTCATTCGGCGTCTCATCAAAAATGAAAATATTTTTGAAAACTGCAAGTCTCATGAGTTTTAGTGGTGAAAAAATAATTTTAAAAATCGTTCGGGAAATGAGTTTACTCCCTGGTTACTTTCTTTGTATACATTCGACTATACGGCGGCCGGATTTACGGGAAATCGCGGGTTTTCGGTTGCCGGCGATTAAACTGCTTTCATTCGGCGTCTCATCAAAAATGAAAATATTTTTGAAAACTACAAGTCTCATGGGTTTTAGTGGTGAAAAAATAAATTTAAAAAATCGTTCGGGAAATGAGTTTACTCCCTGGGTACTTTCTTTGTATACATTCCACTAAACGGGCCGAGCCCGGGATTTACGGGAAATCGCGGGTTTTCGGTTTCCGGAGATTAAACTGGTTTCATTCGGCGTCTCATCAAAAATGAAAATATTTTTGAAAACTGCAAGTCTCATGAGTTTTAGTGGTGAAAAAATAATTTTAAAAATCGTTCGGGAAATGAGTTTACTCCCTGGGTACTTTCTTTGTATACATTCCACTATACGGGCCGAGCCCGGGATTTACGGGAAATCGCGGGTTTTCGGTTTGCCGGAGATTAAACTGGTTTCATTCGGCGTCTCATCAAAAATGAAAATATTTTTGAAAACTGCAAGTCTCATGGGTTTTAGTGGTGAAAAAATAATTTTAAAAATCGTTCGGGAAATGAGTTTACTCCCTGGGTACTTTCTTTGTATACATTCCACTAAACGGGCCGAGCCCGGGATTTACGGGAAATCGCGGGTTTTCGGTTTCCGGAGATTAAACTGGTTTCATTCGGCGTCTCATCAAAAATGAAAATATTTTTGAAAACTGCAAGTCTCATGAGTTTTAGTGGTGAAAAAATAATTTTAAAAATCGTTCGGGAAATGAGTTTACTCCCTGGTACTTTCTTTGTATACATTCCACTATACGGGCCGAGCCGGATTTACGGGAAATCGCGGGTTTTCGGTTGCCGGAGATTAAACTGGTTTCATTCGGCGTCTCATCAAAAATGAAAATATTTTTGAAAACTGCAAGTCTCATGGGTTTTAGTGGTGAAAAAATAATTTTAAAAATCGTTCGGGAAATGAGTTTACTCCCTGGGTACTTTCTTTGTATACATTCCACTAAACGGGCCGAGCCCGGGATTTACGGGAAATCGCGGGTTTTCGGTTTCCGGAGATTAAACTGGTTTCATTCGGCGTCTCATCAAAAATGAAAATATTTTTGAAAACTGCAAGTCTCATGAGTTTTAGTGGTGAAAAAATAATTTTAAAAATCGTTCGGGAAATGAGTTTACTCCCTGGGTACTTTCTTTGTATACATTCCACTAAACGGGCCGAGCCGGGATTTACGGGAAATCGCGGGTTTTCGGTTGCCGGCGATTAAACTGCTTTCATTCGGCGTCTCATCAAAAATGAAAATATTTTTGAAAACTACAAGTCTCATGGGTTTTAGTGGTGAAAAAATAATTTTAAAAATCGTTCGGGAAATGAGTTTACTCCCTGGGTACTTTCTTTGTATACATTCCACTAAACGGCCGAGCCCGGGATTTACGGGAAATCGCGGGTTTTCGGTTTCCGGAGATTAAACTGGTTTCATTCGGCGTCTCATCAAAAATGAAAATATTTTTGAAAACTGCAAGTCTCATGAGTTTTAGTGGTGAAAAAATAATTTTAAAAATCGTTCGGGAAATGAGTTTACTCCCTGGGTACTTTCTTTGTATACATTCCACTAAACGGGCCGAGCCGGGATTTACGGGAAATCGCGGGTTTTCGGTTTCCGGAGATTAAACTGGTTTCATTCGGCGTCTCATCAAAAATGAAAATATTTTGAAAACTGCAAGTCTCATGAGTTTTAGTGGTGAAAAAATAATTTTAAAAATCGTTCGGGAAATGAGTTTACTCCCTGGGTACTTTCTTTGTATACATTCCACTATACGGCCGAGCCGGATTTACGGGAAATCGCGGGTTTTCGGTTGCCGGCGATTAAACTGCTTTCATTCGGCGTCTCATCAAAAATGAAAATATTTTTGAAAACTACAAGTCTCATGGGTTTTAGTGGTGAAAAAATAATTTTAAAAATCGTTCGGGAAATGAGTTTACTCCCTGGGTACTTTCTTTGTATACATTCCACTAAACGGGCCGAGCCCGGGATTTACGGGAAATCGCGGGTTTTCGGTTTCCGGAGATTAAACTGGTTTCATTCGGCGTCTCATCAAAAATGAAAATATTTTTGAAAACTGCAAGTCTCATGAGTTTTAGTGGTGAAAAAATAATTTTAAAAATCGTTCGGGAAATGAGTTTACTCCCTGGGTACTTTCTTTGTATACATTCCACTATACGGGCCGAGCCGGGATTTACGGGAAATCGCGGGTTTTCGGTTGCCGGCGATTAAACTGCTTTCATTCGGCGTCTCATCAAAAATGAAAATATTTTTGAAAACTACAAGTCTCATGGGTTTTAGTGGTGAAAAAATAATTTTAAAAATCGTTCGGGAAATGAGTTTACTCCCTGGGTACTTTCTTTGTATACATTCCACTAAACGGGCCGAGCCGGGATTTACGGGAAATCGCGGGTTTTCGGTTTCCGGAGATTAAACTGGTTTCATTCGGCGTCTCATCAAAAATGAAAATATTTTTGAAAACTACAAGTCTCATGGGTTTTAGTGGTGAAAAAATAATTTTAAAAATCGTTCGGGAAATGAGTTTACTCCCTGGGTACTTTCTTTGTATACATTCCACTATACGGGCCGAGCCGGATTTACGGGAAATCGCGGGTTTTCGGTTGCCGGCGATTAAACTGCTTTCATTCGGCGTCTCATCAAAAATGAAAACATTTTTGAAAACTACAAGTCTCATGGGTTTTAGTGGTGAAAAAATAATTTTAAAAATCGTTCGGGAAATGAGTTTACTCCCTGGGTACTTTCTTTGTATACATTCCACTAACGGGCCGAGCCCGGGATTTACGGGAAATCGCGGGTTTTCGGTTTCCGGAGATTAAACTGGTTTCATTCGGCGTCTCATCAAAAATGAAAATATTTTTGAAAACTGCAAGTCTCATGGGTTTTAGTGGTGAAAAAATAATTTTAAAAATCGTTCGGGAAATGAGTTTACTCCCTGGGTACTTTCTTTGTATACATTCCACTAACGGGCCGAGCCCGGGATTTACGGGAAATCGCGGGTTTTCGGTTTCCGGAGATTAAACTGGTTTCATTCGGCGTCTCATCAAAAATGAAAATATTTTTGAAAACTGCAAGTCTCATGAGTTTTAGTGGTGAAAAAATAATTTTAAAAATCGTTCGGGAAATGAGTTTACTCCCTGGTACTTTCTTTGTATACATTCCACTATACGGGCCGAGCCGGGATTTACGGGAAATCGCGGGTTTTCGGTTGCCGGCGATTAAACTGCTTTCATTCGGCGTCTCATCAAAAATGAAAATATTTTTGAAAACTACAAGTCTCATGGGTTTTAGTGGTGAAAAAATAATTTTAAAAATCGTTCGGGAAATGAGTTTACTCCCTGGGTACTTTCTTTGTATACATTCCACTAAACGGGCCGAGCCCGGGATTTACGGGAAATCGCGGGTTTTCGGTTTCCGGAGATTAAACTGGTTTCATTCGGCGTCTCATCAAAAATGAAAATATTTTTGAAAACTGCAAGTCTCATGAGTTTTAGTGGTGAAAAAATAATTTTAAAAATCGTTCGGGAAATGAGTTTACTCCCTGGGTACTTTCTTTGTATACATTCCACTAAACGGGCCGAGCCGGGATTTACGGGAAATCGCGGGTTTTCGGTTGCCGGAGATTAAACTGGTTTCATTCGGCGTCTCATCAAAAATGAAAATATTTTTGAAAACTGCAAGTCTCATGGGTTTTAGTGGTGAAAAAATAATTTTAAAAATCGTTCGGGAAATGAGTTTACTCCCTGGGTACTTTCTTTGTATACATTCCACTATACGGGCCGAGCCGGGATTTACGGGAAATCGCGGGTTTTCGGTTTGCCGGCGATTAAACTGCTTTCATTCGGCGTCTCATCAAAAATGAAAATATTTTTGAAAACTACAAGTCTCATGGGTTTTAGTGGTGAAAAAATAATTTTAAAAATCGTTCGGGAAATGAGTTTACTCCCTGGGTACTTTCTTTGTATACATTCCACTAACGGGCCGAGCCCGGGATTTACGGGAAATCGCGGGTTTTCGGTTGCCGGCGATTAAACTGCTTTCATTCGGCGTCTCATCAAAAATGAAAACATTTTTGAAAACTACAAGTCTCATGGGTTTTAGTGGTGAAAAAATAATTTTAAAAATCGTTCGGGAAATGAGTTTACTCCCTGGGTACTTTCTTTGTATACATTCCACTATACGGGCCGAGCCCGGGATTTACGGGAAATCGCGGGTTTCGGTTGCCGGCGATTAAACTGCTTTCATTCGGCGTCTCATCAAAAATGAAAATATTTTTGAAAACTACAAGTCTCATGGGTTTTAGTGGTGAAAAAATAATTTTAAAAATCGTTCGGGAAATGAGTTTACTCCCTGGGTACTTTCTTTGTATACATTCCACTATACGGGCCGAGCCGGGATTTACGGGAAATCGCGGGTTTTCGGTTGCCGGAGATTAAACTGGTTTCATTCGGCGTCTCATCAAAAATGAAAACATTTTTGAAAACTACAAGTCTCATGAGTTTTAGTGGTGAAAAAATAATTTTAAAAATCGTTCGGGAAATGAGTTTACTCCCTGGGTACTTTCTTTGTATACATTCCACTAAACGGGCCGAGCCGGGATTTACGGGAAATCGCGGGTTTTCGGTTTCCGGCGATTAAACTGCTTTCATTCGGCGTCTCATCAAAAATGAAAATATTTTTGAAAACTACAAGTCTCATGGGTTTTAGTGGTGAAAAAATAATTTTAAAAATCGTTCGGGAAATGAGTTTACTCCCTGGTACTTTCTTTGTATACATTCCACTAAACGGGCCGAGCCGGGATTTACGGGAAATCGCGGGTTTTCGGTTGCCGGCGATTAAACTGGTTTCATTCGGCGTCTCATCAAAAATGAAAATATTTTTGAAAACTACAAGTCTCATGGGTTTTAGTGGTGAAAAAATAATTTTAAAAATCGTTCGGGAAATGAGTTTACTCCCTGGGTACTTTCTTTGTATACATTCCACTAAACGGGCCGAGCCCGGGATTTACGGGAAATCGCGGGTTTTCGGTTCCGGAGATTAAACTGGTTTCATTCGGCGTCTCATCAAAAATGAAAATATTTTTGAAAACTGCAAGTCTCATGAGTTTTAGTGGTGAAAAAATAATTTTAAAAATCGTTCGGGAAATGAGTTTACTCCCTGGGTACTTTCTTTGTATACATTCCACTATACGGGCCGAGCCCGGGATTTACGGGAAATCGCGGGTTTTCGGTTGCCGGCGATTAAACTGCTTTCATTCGGCGTCTCATCAAAAATGAAAACATTTTTGAAAACTACAAGTCTCATGGGTTTTAGTGGTGAAAAAATAATTTTAAAAATCGTTCGGGAAATGAGTTTACTCCCTGGGTACTTTCTTTGTATACATTCCACTAAACGGGCCGAGCCCGGGATTTACGGGAAATCGCGGGTTTTCGGTTTCCGGAGATTAAACTGGTTTCATTCGGCGTCTCATCAAAAATGAAAATATTTTTGAAAACTGCAAGTCTCATGAGTTTTAGTGGTGAAAAAATAATTTTAAAAATCGTTCGGGAAATGAGTTTACTCCCTGGGTACTTTCTTTGTATACATTCCACTAACGGGCCGAGCCGGATTTACGGGAAATCGCGGGTTTTCGGTTGCCGGCGATTAAACTGGTTTCATTCGGCGTCTCATCAAAAATGAAAACATTTTTGAAAACTACAAGTCTCATGGGTTTTAGTGGTGAAAAAATAATTTTAAAAATCGTTCGGGAAATGAGTTTACTCCCTGGGTACTTTCTTTGTATACATTCCACTAACGGGCCGAGCCCGGGATTTACGGGAAATCGCGGGTTTTCGGTTTCCGGAGATTAAACTGGTTTCATTCGGCGTCTCATCAAAAATGAAAATATTTTTGAAAACTGCAAGTCTCATGAGTTTTAGTGGTGAAAAAATAATTTTAAAAATCGTTCGGGAAATGAGTTTACTCCCTGGGTACTTTCTTTGTATACATTCCACTAAACGGGCCGGGATTTACGGGAAATCGCGGGTTTTCGGTTGCCGGAGATTAAACTGGTTTCATTCGGCGTCTCATCAAAAATGAAAATATTTTTGAAAACTGCAAGTCTCATGGGTTTTAGTGGTGAAAAAATAATTTTAAAAATCGTTCGGGAAATGAGTTTACTCCCTGGGTACTTTCTTTGTATACATTCCACTAAACGGGCCGAGCCCGGGATTTACGGGAAATCGCGGGTTTTCGGTTTCCGGAGATTAAACTGGTTTCATTCGGCGTCTCATCAAAAATGAAAATATTTTTGAAAACTGCAAGTCTCATGAGTTTTAGTGGTGAAAAAATAATTTTAAAAATCGTTCGGGAAATGAGTTTACTCCCTGGGTACTTTCTTTGTATACATTCCACTAAACGGGCCGAGCCGGGATTTACGGGAAATCGCGGGTTTTCGGTTGCCGGAGATTAAACTGGTTTCATTCGGCGTCTCATCAAAAATGAAAATATTTTTGAAAACTGCAAGTCTCATGAGTTTTAGTGGTGAAAAAATAATTTTAAAAATCGTTCGGAAATGAGTTTACTCACTGGGTTACTTTCTTTGTATACATTCCACTATACGGGCCGGATTTACGGGAAATCGCGGGTTTTCGGTTGCCGGAGATTAAACTGCTTTCATTCGGCGTCTCATCAAAATGAAAATATTTTTGAAAACTACAAGTCTCATGGGTTTTAGTGGTGAAAAAATAATTTTAAAAATCGTTCGGGAAATGAGTTTACTCCCTGGGTACTTTCTTTGTATACATTCCACTATACGGGCCAGCCGGGATTTACGGGAAATCGCGGGTTTTCGGTTGCCGGCGATTAAACTGCTTTCATTCGGCGTCTCATCAAAAATGAAAATATTTTTGAAAACTACAAGTCTCATGGTTTTAGTGGTGAAAAAATAATTTTAAAAATCGTTCGGGAAATGAGTTTACTCCCTGGGTACTTTCTTTGTATACATTCCACTATACGGGCCGAGCCCGGGATTTACGGGAAATCGCGGGTTTTCGGTTGCCGGAGATTAAAGCTGGTTTCATTCGGCGTCTCATCAAAAATGAAAATATTTTTGAAAACTACAAGTCTCATGAGTTTTAGTGGTGAAAAAATAATTTTAAAAATCGTTCGGGAATGAGTTTACTCCCTGGGTACTTTCTTTGTATACATTCCACTAAACGCCGGCCCGGGATTTACGGGAAATCGCGGGTTTTCGGGTTTCCGGCGATTTAAACTGGTTTCATTCGGCGTCTCATCAAAAATGAAAATATTTTTGAAACTACAAGTCTCATGGGTTTTAGTGGTGAAAAAATAATTTTAAAAATCGTTCGGGAAATGAGTTTACTCCTGGGTACTTTCTTTGTATACATTCCACTAAACGGCGAGCCCGGGATTTACGGGAAATCGCGGGTTTTCGGGTTGCCGGCGATTAAACTGCTTTCATTCGGCGTCTCATCAAAAATGAAAATATTTTTGAAAACTACAAGTCTCATGGTTTTAGTGGTGAAAAAATAATTTTAAAAATCGTTCGGGAAATGAGTTTACTCCCTGGGTACTTTCTTTGTATACATTCCACTAAACGGGCCGAGCCCGGGATTTACGGGAAATCGCGGGTTTTCGGTTTCCGGAGATTAAACTGGTTTCATTCGGCGTCTCATCAAAAATGAAAATATTTTTGAAAACTGCAAGTTCTCATGAGTTTTAGTGGTGAAAAAATAATTTTAAAAATCGTTCGGGAAATGAGTTTACTCCCTGCTTACTTTCTTTGTATACATTCGACTATACGGGGATTTACGGGAAATCGCGGGTTTTCGGTTGCCGGAGATTAAACTGCTTTCATTCGGCGTCTCATCAAAAATGAAAATATTTTTGAAAACTGCAAGTCTCATGGTTTTAGTGGTGAAAAAATAATTTAAAAATCGTTCGGGAAATGAGTTTACTCCCTGGGTACTTTCTTTGTATACATTCCACTAAACGGAGCCGGATTTACGGGAAATCGCGGGTTTTCGGTTGCCGGCGATTAAACTGCTTTCATTCGGCGTCTCATCAAAAATGAAAATATTTTTTGAAACTACAAGTCTCATGAGTTTTAGTGGTGAAAAAATAATTTTAAAAATCGTTCGGGAAATGAGTTTACTCCCTGGTACTTTCTTTGTATACATTCACTAACGGCCGAGCCGGGATTTACGGGAAATCGCGGGTTTTCGGTTGCCGGCGATTAAACTGGTTTCATTCGGCGTCTCATCAAAAATGAAAATATTTTTGAAAACTACAAGTCTCATGGTTTTAGTGGTGAAAAAATAATTTTAAAAATCGTTCGGGAAATGAGTTTACTCCCTGGTACTTTCTTTGTATACATTCCACTAAACGGGCCGAGCCGGGATTTACGGGAAATCGCGGGTTTTCGGTTGCCGGAGATTAAACTGCTTTCATTCGGCGTCTCATCAAAAATGAAAATATTTTTTGAAAACTACAAGTCTCATGGGTTTTAGTGGTGAAAAAATAATTTTAAAAATCGTTCGGGAAATGAGTTTACTCCCTGGTACTTTCTTTGTATACATTCCACTAACGGGCGAGCCGGGATTTACGGGAAATCGCGGGTTTTCGGTTCCGGAGATTAAACTGGTTTCATTCGGCGTCTCATCAAAATGAAAAATATTTTTGAAAACTGCAAGTCTCATGAGTTTTAGTGGTGAAAAATAATTTTAAAAATCGTTCGGGGAAATGAGTTTACTCCCTGGGTACTTTCTTTGTATAACATTCACTAACGGGCCGAGCCCGGGATTTACGGGAAATCGCGGTTTTTCGGTTCTCGGAGATTAAACTTGGTTTCATTCGGCGTCTCATCAAAAATGAAAATATTTTTGAAAACTGCAAGTCTCTATGAGTTTTAGTGGTGAAAAAATAACTTTAAAAATCGTTCGGGAAATGAGTTTACTCCCTGGGTACTTTCTTTGTATACATTCCACTAAACGGGTCGAGCCGGGATTACGGGAAATCGCGGGTTTTCGGTTGCCGGCGATTAAACTGCTTTCATTCGGCGTCTCATCAAAAATGAAAATAATTTTTGAAAACTGCAAGTCTCATGAGTTTTAGTGGTGAAAAAATAATTTAAAAATCGTTCGGGAAATGAGTTTACTCCCTGGGTACTTTCTTTGTATAACATTCCACTAAACGGGCCGAGCCCGGGATTTACGGGAAATCGCGGGTTTTCGGTTTCCGGAGATTAAACTGGTTTCATTCGGCGTCTCATCAAAAATGAAAATATTTTTGAAAACTGCAAGTCTCAATGAGTTTTAGTGGTGAAAAAATAATTTTAAAAATCGTTCGGGAAATGAGTTTACTCCCTGCTTACTTTCTTTGTATACATTCGACTATACGGGATTTACGGGAAATCGCGGGTTTTCGGTTGCCGGCGATTAAACTGCTTTCATTCGGCGTCTCATCAAAAATGAAAACATTTTTGAAAACTACAAGTCTCATGGGTTTTAGTGGTGAAAAAATAATTTTAAAAATCGTTCGGGCGAAATGAGTGTTACTCTCCTGGGGTGTGACTTTCTTTGTGGTGAGTGAGAGCGAGTGTGCGCGAGCGGTGAGTTGAGCGGGCGCGGGGAGTCCGGGTGGTGTGAGGGAGCTGGTAGAATTGTTGCGGGGTGGGTGGTGTTTGCTGGGGGTGGTGGGGTGCGGCGTGTGGTGGCGGGAGTGGTGAGGAGAGCTTGCTTTGCAGTGTCAGTGGCTGGTCGTGCGGGCAGGTGCAGAAGGAGGAGTTGAAGAGATAGGGTTGGTGTGTGAGAGGGCGTGAGGCGAAGGGGTCTGGCGGAGTGGTGTGGGTGGTGTGTGGAGTTGTGGTGTTGGTGAGAAGAGAGAGAGAGTGAAGTTGTGATGAGAAGGAGTGCGGGGCGAGGCGTGGTGAGAGAGTGAGTGGTGTGTGCGGTGCGGGCGCGTATGTGTAGATTTCGGTGTTGGTGAGTACATGGTGGTGGCCGAGCGTGAGAGGAGCTGGTGGCGGGATCGCGCGGGTTGGAGTGTTGACGGGTGGAGAGAGTCGTGCGGTGTGGTTTTGCGGGTGGGTGTGTGGGTGTTGCCGGGGGAGTGAGGGTGGTAAGAGGCGTGGTGTGTGTTCGGATGGGTCGTGCGTGCTCGGTGGTGAGTCGAGAGAAAAGTAAAAAGTAGTGTTTTGAAAACTGCAGAGTCTGGCAGGATTTTGAGTGCGGTGAAAAAATAGATTTAAAAATCGTTGCAAATGAGTTTACTCACTGGTACTTGTCTTGTGTGGTAACATTGCCACGGTATACGGGCCGAGCCGGATTTACTGGAAATCGCGGGTTTTCTGGTGCCGGCCGAATTTAAGACTGCGTTTCATTCGACGTCTCAGATCAAAAAATGAGAAAACATTTTTGAAAAAACTACAAGTCTCATGAGTTTTAGTGATGTGAAAAAATAATTTTATAAATAATCCCGGTAACGGGACGAAAATGAGTTTACTTACTGCTTTTTAATTGACATTGAAACCGCAGTTACATGCTTGGTGCGGGTAGCGCTTTGAGGCTAAAGTTTAGGGGATAAGATAAAGTCGATGGTGTGTGTTACTGGGTGACCAATCCTAGCCGTTTAGCGCGCGCTGAATAAAAGAGACAGTTTCAAAAAACTACTTCATTGACTTCTAACGGTATCATCCGTTTGAGTTACAACGTTGCGTGCACATATTCGTACCAAATGTATTTAGCGAGGATTTTTTTCTTCTTATTTACTAGGGTTGGCATCGCGTTTACAGTGAAACGGATTGACTGTGGGACTTAATTGAACTGATTGAACTTTGACTTATAAATGTAAAATGACACATTGGACTCCAAGAAATAACATTCTTTCTTAATTTGGACATGATGCTGGAACTCAGCGATACATGGGCGCTGTGGTGCCCTTTATTTAAAACATTTAGATAAATAGTCGGTTTTTACCGTGGGACCAATCCCAGCCGTTTAGCGCTGGCGTGAAGAAGTAGAGACAGTTTCAAAAAACACATTTCAGTGACTTTCTAACGGTATCAGTTCGTTTGAGTTACAACGTTGCGTCACATATTGTACCAACATGTACTTAAGGATATTTTTCTTGATTCTAGGTTGCATCGCCTTTAACAGTGAAACGATTGACTGTGGGACTAATTGAACTGAATTTTGAGACTTTGGACCTTATATGTGATAAATGAGACATTTGAACTCCGAAGAAATAACATTCTTCTTAATTGACATGATTGCTTGAACTCAGCAGTTACACCTGGCGGCTGTCGAACGCTTTATTAAAATTTAGATAGGAAGTCATTTTGTACTGCGGGGCGGATCCTAGCCGTTAACACGCGCTGAGAAATGAGACAGTTTCAAAAACTACATTTCATTGACTTCTAACGGTATCAATCCGTTTGAGTTACAACGTTGCGTCACATATTGTATCAACATGTATTTAGCGAATTTTTCGATATTACTAGGTTGCATCGCTTTTAAAGTGATGAACATGACTGTGGACTTAATTGAGTGAGTTTGGAGGTTTGACTTATCAATGTGATAATGAGACAATTGGACTCCAAGAATACATTTTCTTAATTTGAATGATTCTGAACTCAGCAGTTCCACCTGGGGCAGTGGTAGCGCTTTATAAAAGTTTAGTAAAAGTCATTTTTTACTGTGGGACCAATCCTAGCGTTGCGCGCGTGAAGAATAGGGACAGTTGCAAAAAACATACATTTCATTGACTTTCTAACGGTATCAGTCCTTTAAGCTTACAACGGTTGCGTCACTATTCGTACCAAATGTATTTAGCTTATTTTCGATATTCACTACGGTTGCATCGCTTTTAACAGTGAAACGATTGACTGTGGGACTAAATTTGAGGTGATTTGGACTTGACTTATAATGTGATAAATGAGAAATTGGACTCCAGAAAACATTCTTCTTAATTTGACATGATGTTGAACTCAGGCAGTTACACTGGGCGCTGTGGTAGCCCTTATTTAAAAATTTAGTAATAAGTCATTTTTACTGTGGACAATCCTTAGGTTAGCGCGCGCTGAATAAATAGAGACAGTTTTCAAAATCTTTCATTGACTTTCTACTGGTATCAATCAGTTTGAGTTACAACGGTTGCCATCACATATTCGTACCAACATGTATTAGCGATTTTTTCCGAGATTACTAGTGTTGCGGCGATCGTGACGTACATCCAGTAACGATACCTTGACTGCTGTGAATACTCTCAACGGTTGAAACTGACTTTTCACATGCTCCTCGACCTGGGGATTATAAATGTGATTTACTAAATGACGCAATGGAAATCGCTGACTCAAGAAATAACATGGTCTTCTTAATTTACATGATTTGCTGGAATCAGCGATTACACTAGGCGCTTGGTACGCTTTAATTTTAAACATTTTAGATAAAATAAGTCGTTTTTTACCGTGGGATCCAATTCCTAGCGTTTAGCGACCCTGAAGAAGTAGAGACATTTTCAAAACTACATTTCATTGATTTCTTAACGCTTGTTTCTGCAGTCCGTTTGAGTTACTAAACGGTTGCGTGCATTGCCTCGTTGCGTAACCATGTTAATATAACCGTTATGTTTTCTTCTTCGAGTATATTTACTAGGTGCTCGCCTTCGTTTAACTCTGACAAAAAATTAATTTGACTGTGGGACTTAATTGAACTGATTTTGGACTTTTGACCTATAAATGTGATAAAATAGACCAATTTTGACTCCAAGAATATAACATTCTTTATATTTTACATGATTGCTGTGTAGAAACTCAGCATGCTTACACTTGACGCTGTAGGTGTGCAACGCTTTTAATTTCATAATTTAGATAAAAG
>JASGCC010001629.1:0-34354 GCA_030067915.1 Hydractinia echinata
AGAGCGAGAAAGGAATAGACAGTTGGCCGCTGTTCTTCTGTCTGGGTGCGTGGAATCACGGGATTTACGTGTAGGGCCTTTAATAAGCCGTAAAAGGCCATATTACAGCCTTTGAAGAGCCTGTGCAGGCAGTTGGAGGTGTTCTAAGGCCTGGCGCTCAGGTAAAACGACTTGGGACGTCGTAGTCCATTGAGACTGGAAGGAATAGACCGATGGTCGCTTGTCTGGGTGCGTGGAACCACGTGATTTACGTGTAGGACCTTAATTAGGCCGTAAAAGGCCATATTACAGCCTTTGAAAGACTTTGCAGGCAGTTTGAGGTGTTGTAAGGACCTGGCGCTCAGGAAAACGACTTGAGACGTCGTAGTCCATTGGGACTGGAAGGACTAGACCGATGGCTGCTTGTCTGGGCGCGTGGAATCACGGGATTGACGTGTAGGACCTTAATTAGGACGTAAAAGGCCATATTACAGCCTTTGAAAGCCTGTGCAGGCAGTTTAAGGTGTTCTAAGGGCTTGGCGCTCAGGAAAAGCACTTGGGACGTCGTAGTCCATTGAGACTGGAAAGATTAGACCGATGGCCGCCTTCTGGGTGCGTGGAATCAACGGGATTTACGTGTAGGGCCTTTAATAAGCCGTAAAAGGCCATATTACAGCCCTTTGAGAGCCTGTGCAGGCAGTTTGAGGCTTTGTAAGGACCTGGCGTTCAGGAAAACGACTTGGGACGTCGTAGTCCATTGAGACTGGAAAGGACTAGACCGATGGCCTGCTTGTCTGGGCCGCGTGGAGTCACGGGATTTTACGTGTAGGACCTTAATTAGGACGTAAAAGGCCATGTTACAGCCTTTGAAAGCCTGTGCAGGCAGTTTGAGGTGTTCTAAGGGCCTGGCGCTCAGGAAAACGACTTGGGACGTCGTAGTCCATTGAGACTGGAAGGATTAGACCGATGGCCGCTTGTCTAGGCGCGTGGAACCACGTGATTTACGTGTAGGACCCTAATTAGGCCGTAAATGGCCATATTACAGCCTTTGAAAGCCTGTGCAGGCAGTTGGAGGTGTTCTAAGGGCCTGGCGGCAAGGAAAACGACTTGGGATGTCGTAGTCCATTGAGACGAGAAGGAATAGACCGATGACCGTCTGTCTGGGCGCGTGAATCGCGGGATTTACGTGTAGGGCCTTAATAAGCCGTAAAAGGCCATAATTACAGCCTTTGAAAGCCTGTGCAGGAGTTGGAGGTGTTGTAAGGGCCTGGCGCTCAGGAAAACGACTTGGGACGTCGTAGTCCATTGAGACTGGAAGGAATAGACCGATGGCGCTTGTCTGGGGGCGTGGAATCACGTGATTTACGTGTAGGGACCCTTAATTAGGCCGTAAAGGCCCATATTAACAGCCTTGAAAGCCTGTGCAGGCAGTTGGAGGTGTTCTAAGGGCCTGGCGCACAGGAAAACGACTTGGGATGTCGTAGTCCATTGAGACGAGAAGGAATAGACCGATGGCCGCTTGTCTGGGCGCGTGGAACCACGTGATTTACGTGTAGGACCTTAATTAGGCCGTAAAAGGCCATATTACAGCCTTTGAGAGCCTGTGCAGGCAGTTGGAGGTGTTCTAAGGGCCTGGCGCTCAGGTAAACGACTTGGGACGTCGTAGTCCATTGAGACTGGAAGGAATAGACCGATGGTCGCTTGTCTGGGTGCGTGGAACCACGTGATTTACGTGTAGGACCTTAATTAGGCCGTAAAAGGCCATATTACAGCCTTTGAAAGCCTGTGCAGGCAGTTTGAGGTGTTGTAAGGACCTGGCGCTCAGGAAAACGACTTGGGACGTCGTAGTCCATTGAGACTGGAAGGACTAGACCGATGGCTGCTTGTCTGGGCGCGTGGAGTCACGGGATTTACGTGTAGGACCTTAATTAGGACCGTAAAGGCCATATTACAGCCTTTGAAAGCCTGTGCAGGCAGTTTGAGGTGTTCTAATGGCCTGGCGCTCAGGAAAACGACTTGGGACGTCGTAGTCCATTGAGACTGAAGAATAGACCGATGGCCGCTTGTCTGGGGGCGTGGAACCACGTGATTTACGTGTAGGACCTTAATTAGGCCGTAAAAGGCCATATTACAGCCTTTGAAAACCTGTGCAGGCAGTTGGAGGTGTTCTAAGGGCCTGGCGCACAGGAAAACGACTTGGGATGTCGTAGTCATTGAGACGAGAAGGAATAGACCGATGGCCGCTTGTCTGGGTGCGTGGAACCACGTGATTTACGTGTAGGACCTTAATTAGGCCGTAAAAGGCCATATTAAGCTTTGAGAGCCTGTGCAGGCAGTTGGAGGTGTTCTAAAGGGCTTGGCGTCAGGTAAACGACTTGGGACTCGTAGTCCATTGAGACTGGAAAGGAATAGACCGATGGTCGCTGTTTGGGTGCGTGGAACCACGTGGATTTACGTGTAGGACCTTAATTAGGCCGTAAAAAGGCCATATTACAGCCTTTGAAAGCCTGTGCAGGCAGTTTGAGGTGTTGTAAGGACCTGGCGTTCAGGAAAACGACTTGGGACGTCGTAGTCCATTGAGACTGGAAGGACTAGACCGATGGCTGCTTGTCTGGGCGCGTGGAGTCAATGGACTACGACATCCCAAGTCGTTTTCCTCTGCGCCAGGCCCTTAGAACACCTCCAACTGCCTGCACAGGCTTTCAAAGGCTGTAATATGGCCTTTTACGGCCTAATTAAGGTCCTACACGTAAATCACGTGGTTCCACGCACCCAGACAAGCGGACCATCGGTCTATTCCTTCCAGTCTCAATGGACTACGACGTCCCAAGTCGTTTTCCTGAGCGCCAGGCCCTTAGAACACCTCCAACTGCCTGCACAGGCTTCAAAGGCTGTAATATGGCCTTTTACGGCCTAATTAAGGTCCTACACGTAAATCACGTGGTTCCACGCCCAGACAAGCGACCATCGGTCTATTCCTTCCAGTCTCAATGGACTACGACGTCCCAAGTCGTTTTCCTGTGGCCAGGCCCTTAGAACACCTCCAACTGCCTGCACAGGCTCTCAAAGGCTGTAATATGGCCTTTTACGGCCTATTAAAGGCCCTACACGTAAATCACGTTTCCACGCGCCCAGACAAGCGGCCATCGGTCTATTCCTTCCAGTCTCAATGGACTACGACGCCAAGTCGTTTTCCTGCGCCAGGCCCTTAGAACACCTCCAACTGCCTGCACAGGCTTTCAAAGGCTGTAATATGGCCTTTTACGGCCTAATTAAGGTCCTACACGTAAATCACGTGTTCCACGCCCAGACAAGCGGCCATCGGTCTATTCCTTCCAGTCTCAATGGACTACGACGTCCCAAGTCGTTTTCCTGAGCGCCAGGCCCTTAGAACACCTCAACTGCCTGCACAGGCTTTCAAAGGCTGTAATATGGCCTTTTACGGCCTAATTAGGTCCTACACGTAAATCACGTGGTTCCACGCGCCCAGACAAGCAGCCATCGGTCTATCCTTCCAGTCTCAATGGACTACGACGTCCCAAGTCGTTTTCCTGACGCCAGGCCCTTAGAACACCTCAACTGCCTGCACAGGCTTTCAAAGGCTGTAATATGGCCTTTTACGGCCTATTAAGGTCCTACACGTAAATCACGTGTTCCACGCACCCAGACAGCGGCCATCGGTCTATTCCTTCCAGTCTCAATGGACTACGACGTCCCAAGTCGTTTTCCTGAGCGCCAGGCCCTTAGAACACCTCCAACTGCCTGCACAGGCTTTCAAAGGCTGTAATATGGCCTTTTACGGCCTAATTAAGGTCCTACACGTAAATCACGTGGTTCCACGCACCCAGACAAGCGGCCATCGGTCTATTCCTTCCAGTCTCAATGGACTACGACGTCCCAAGTCGTTTTCCTGAGCGCCAGGCCCTTAGAACACCTCCAACTGCCTGCACAGGCTTCTCAAAGGCTGTAATATGGCCTTTTACGGCTAATTAAGGTCCTACACGTAAATCACGTGGTTCCACGCGCCCAGACAAGCGGCCATCGGTCTATTCCTTCTCGTCTCAATGGACTACGACATCCCAAGTCGTTTTCCTGAGCGCCAGGCCCTTAGAACACCTCCAACTGCCTGCACAGGCTTCAAAGGCTGTAATATGGCCTTTTACGGCTTATTAAAGGTCCTACACGTAAATCACGTGTTCCACGCCCAGACAAGCGGCCATCGGTCTATCCTTCCAGTCTCAATGGACTACGACGTCCCAAGTCGTTTTCCTGAGCGCCAGGCCCTTAGAACACCTCCAACTGCCTGCACAGGCTTTCAAAGGCTGTAATATGGCCTTTTACGGCCTATTAAAGGCCCTACACGTAAATCCGGATTCCACGCGCCCAGAGAGGCCATCGGTCTATTCCTTCCGTCTCAATGGACTACGACGTCCCAAGTCGTTTTCCTGAGCGCCAGGCCCTTAGAACACCTCCAACTGCCTGCACAGGCTTTCAAAGGCTGTAATATGGCCTTTTACGGCCTAATTAGGTCCTACACGTAAATCACGTGGTTCCACGCGCCAGACAAGCGGCCATCGGTCTATCCTTCCAGTCTCAATGGACTACGACGTCCCAAGTCGTTTTCCTGAGCGCCAGGCCCTTAGAACACCTCCAACTGCCTGCACAGGCTTTCAAAGGCTGTAATATGGCCTTTTACTCCTAATTAAGGTCCTACACGTAAATCCGTGATTCCACGCGCCCAGACAAGCAGCCATCGGTCTATCCTTCCAGTCTCAATGGACTACGACGTCCCAAGTCGTTTTCCTGAGCGCCAGGCCCTTAGAACACCTCAACTGCCTGCACAGGCTTTCAAAGGCTGTAATATGGCCTTTTACGGCCTAATTAAAGGTCCTACACGTAAATCACGTGTTCCACGCACCCAGACAGCGGCCATCGGTCTATTCCTTCCAGTCTCAATGGACTACGACGTCCAAGTCGTTTTCCTGAGCGCCAGGCCCTTAGAACACCTCAACTGCCTGCACAGGCTTTCAAAGGCTGTAATATGGCCTTTTACGGCCTAATTAAGGTCCTACACGTAAATCCCGTGATTCCACGCGCCCAGACAAGCAGCCATCGGTCTATTCCTTCCAGTCTCAATGGACTACGACGTCCAAGTCGTTTTCCTGAGCGCCAGGCCCTTAGAACACCTCAACTGCCTGCACAGGCTTCAAAGGCTGTAATATGGCCTTTTACGGCCTAATTAAGGTCCTACACGTAAATCACGTGGTTCCACGCACCCAGACAAGCGGCCATCGGTCTATTCCTTCCAGTCTCAATGGACTACGACGTCCCAAGTCGTTTTCCTGAGCGCCAGGCCCTTAGAACACCTCCAACTGCCTGCACAGGCTTCAAAGGCTGTAATATGGCCTTTTACGGCCTAATTAGGTCCTACACGTAAATCACGTGGTTCCACGCGCCCAGACAAGCGGCCATCGGTCTATTCCTTCCAGTCTCAATGGACTACGACGTCCCAAGTCGTTTTCCTGAGCGCCAGGCCCTTAGAACACCTCCAACTGCCTGCACAGGCTTTCAAAGGCTGTAATATGGCCTTTTACGGCTAATTAAGGTCCTACACGTAAATCCGTGTTCCACGCACCCAGACAAGCGGCCATCGGTCTATTCCTTCCGTCTCAATGGACTACGACATCCCAAGTCGTTTTCCTGAGCGCCAGGCCCTTAGAACACCTCAACTGCCTGCACAGGCTTTCAAAGGCTGTAATATGGCCTTTTACGGCTAATTAGGTCCTACACGTAAATCACGTGTTCCACACGCCCAGACAAGCAGCCATCGGTCTAGTCCTTCCAGTCTCAATGGACTACGACGTCCCAAGTCGTTTTCCTGAGCGCCAGGCCCTTAGAACACCTCAACTGCCTGCACAGGCTTTCAAAGGCTGTAATATGGCCTTTTACGGCCTAATTAAGGTCCTACACGTAAATCACGTGGTTCCACGCGCCCAGACAAGCGGCCATCGGTCTATTCCTTCCAGTCTCAATGGACTACGACGTCCCAAGTCGTTTTCCTGAGCGCCAGGCCCTTAGAACACCTCCAACTGCCTGCACAGGCTTTCAAAGGCTGTAATATGGCCTTTTACGGCCTAATTAGGTCCTACACGTAAATCACGTTTCCACGCGCCCAGACAAGCGGCCATCGGTCTATTCCTTCCAGTCTCAATGGACTACGACGTCCCAAGTCGTTTTCCTGAGCGCCAGGCCCTTAGAACACCTCCAACTGCCTGCACAGGCTTTCAAAGGCTGTAATATGGCCTTTTACGGCTAATTAAAGGTCCTACACGTAAATCCGTGATTCCACGCGCCCAGACAGCGGCCATCGGTCTATTCCTTCCAGTCTCAATGGACTACGACGTCCCAAGTCGTTTTCCTGAGCGCCAGGCCCTTAGAACACCTCCAACTGCCTGCACAGGCTTTCAAAGGCTGTAATATGGCCTTTTACGGCCTAATTAGGGTCCTACACGTAAATCACGTGGTTCCACGCCCAGACAAGCGGCCATCGGTCTATTCCTTCCAGTCTCAATGGACTACGACGTCCCAAGTCGTTTCCTGAGCGCCAGGCCCTTAGAACACCTCCAACTGCCTGCACAGGCTTCAAAGGCTGTAATATGGCCTTTTACGGCTATTAAAGGCCCTACACGTAAATCACGTGTTCCACGCACCCAGACAGCGGCCATCGGTCTATTCCTTCCGTCTCAATGGACTACGACATCCCAAGTCGTTTTCCTGAGCGCCAGGCCCTTAGAACACCTCCAACTGCCTGCACAGGCTTTCAAAGGCTGTAATATGGCCTTTTACGGCCTAATTAGGTCCTACACGTAAATCACGTGTTCCACGCGCCCAGACAAGCAGCCATCGGTCTATCCTTCCAGTCTCAATGGACTACGACATCCCAAGTCGTTTTCCTGAGCGCCAGGCCCTTAGAACACCTCAACTGCCTGCACAGGCTTCAAAGGCTGTAATATGGCCTTTTACGGCCTAATTAAAGGTCCTACACGTAAATCCGTGTTCCGCGCACCCAGACAGCGGCCATCGGTCTATTCCTTCCAGTCTCAATGGACTACGACGTCCCAAGTCGTTTTCCTGAGCGCCAGGCCCTTAGAACACCTCCAACTGCCTGCACAGGCTTTCAAAGGCTGTAATATGGCCTTTTACGGCTTATTAAAGGTCCTACACGTAAATCCGTGTTCCACGCGCCCAGACAAGCGGCCATCGGTCTATTCCTTCCAGTCTCAATGGACTACGACGTCCCAAGTCGTTTTCCTGAGCCAGGCCCTTAGAACACCTCCAACTGCCTGCACAGGCTTTCAAAGGCTGTAATATGGCCTTTTACGGCCTAATTAGGTCCTACACGTAAATCACGTGTTCCACGCCCCAGACAAGCGGCCATCGGTCTATTCCTTCCAGTCTCAATGGACTACGACGTCCCAAGTCGTTTTCCTGAGCGCCAGGCCCTTAGAACACCTCCAACTGCCTGCACAGGCTTCAAAGGCTGTAATATGGCCTTTTACGGCTTAAAAGGTCCTACACGTAAATCCGTGTTCCACGCACCCAGACAGCGGCCATCGGTCTATTCCTTCAGTCTCAATGGACTACGACGTCCCAAGTCGTTTTCCTGAGCGCCAGGCCCTTAGAACACCTCCAACTGCCTGCACAGGCTTTCAAAGGCTGTAATATGGCCTTTTACGGCCTAATTAGGTCCTACACGTAAATCACGTGGTTCCACGCCCAGACAAGCAGCCATCGGTCTATCCTTCCAGTCTCAATGGACTACGACGTCCCAAGTCGTTTTCCTGAGCGCCAGGCCCTTAGAACACCTCAACTGCCTGCACAGGCTTTCAAAGGCTGTAATATGGCCTTTTACGGCCTAATTAAGGTCCTACACGTAAATCCGTGTTCCACGCGCCCAGAAGCGGCCATCGGTCTATTCCTTCCAGTCTCAATGGACTACGACGTCCCAAGTCGTTTTCCTGAGCGCCAGGCCCTTAGAACACCTCCAACTGCCTGCACAGGCTTCAAAGGCTGTAATATGGCCTTTTACGGCCTAATTAAGGCCCTACACGTAAATCACGTGTTCCACGCACCCAGAGCGGCCATCGGTCTATTCCTTCCAGTCTCAATGGACTACGACGTCCCAAGTCGTTTTCCTGAGCGCCAGGCCCTTAGAACACCTCAACTGCCTGCACAGGCTTTCAAAGGCTGTAATATGGCCTTTTACGGCCTAATTAAGGTCCTACACGTAAATCCGTGGTTCCACGCCCCAGACAGGCCATCGGTCTATCCTTCCAGTCTCAATGGACTACGACGTCCCAAGTCGTTTTCCTGAGCGCCAGGCCTTAGAACACTCCAACTGCCTGCACAGGCTTTCAAAGGCTGTAATATGGCCTTTTACGGCCTAATTAAGGTCCTACACGTAAATCACGTGGTTCCACGCACCCAGACAAGCGCCATCGGTCTATTCCTTCCAGTCTCAATGGACTACGACGTCCCAAGTCGTTTTCCTGAGCGCCAGGCCCTTAGAACACCTCCAACTGCCTGCACAGGCTTCAAAGGCTGTAATATGGCCTTTTACGGCTAATTAGGTCCTACACGTAAATCACGTGTTCCACGCCCAGACAAGCGGCCATCGGTCTATTCCTTCCAGTCTCAATGGACTACGACGTCCCAAGTCGTTTTCCTGAGCGCCAGGCCCTTAGAACACCTCCAACTGCCTGCACAGGCTTTCAAAGGCTGTAATATGGCCTTTTACGGCCTAATTAAGGTCCTACACGTAAATCACGTGTTCCACGCACCCAGACAAGCGGCCATCGGTCTATTCCTTCCAGTCTCAATGGACTACGACGTCCCAAGTCGTTTTCCTGAGCGCCAGGCCCTTAGAACACCTCAACTGCCTGCACAGGCTTTCAAAGGCTGTAATATGGCCTTTTACGGCCTAATTAAGGTCCTACACGTAAATCCGTGTTCCGCGCACCCAGACAAGCGGCCATCGGTCTATTCCTTCCAGTCTCAATGGACTACGACGTCCCAAGTCGTTTTCCTGAGCGCCAGGCCCTTAGAACACCTCAACTGCCTGCACAGGCTTCAAAGGCTGTAATATGGCCTTTTACGGCTATTAAAGGTCCTACACGTAAATCCGTGTTCCACGCACCCAGACAGCGGCCATCGGTCTATTCCTTCTCGTCTCAATGGACTACGACATCCCAAGTCGTTTTCCTGAGCGCCAGGCCCTTAGAACACCTCCAACTGCCTGCACAGGCTTTCAAAGGCTGTAATATGGCCTTTTACGGCCTAATTAGGTCCTACACGTAAATCACGTGGTTCCACGCGCCCAGACAAGCGGCCATCGGTCTATTCCTTCCAGTCTCAATGGACTACGACGTCCCAAGTCGTTTTTCCTGAGCGCCAGGCCCTTAGAACACCTCCAACTACCTGCACAGGCTTCAAAGGCTGTAATATGGCCTTTTACGGCTATTAAGGTCCTACACGTAAATCACGTGGTTCCACGCACCCAGACAAGCGGCCATCGGTCTATTCCTTCCAGTCTCAATGGACTACGACGTCCCAAGTCGTTTTCCTGAGCGCCAGGCCCTTAGAACACCTCAACTGCCTGCACAGGCTTTCAAAGGCTGTAATATGGCCTTTTACGGCTAATTAAGGTCCTACACGTAAATCCGTGTTCCACGCGCCCAGACAAGCGGCCATCGGTCTATTCCTTCCAGTCTCAATGGACTACGACGTCCCAAGTCGTTTTCCTGAGCGCCAGGCCCTTAGAACACCTCAACTGCCTGCACAGGCTTTCAAAGGCTGTAATATGGCCTTTTACGGCTAATTAAGGTCCTACACGTAAATCACGTGGTTCCACGCACCCAGACAAGCGGCCATCGGTCTATTCCTTCCAGTCTCAATGGACTACGACGTCCCAAGTCGTTTTCCTGAGCGCCAGGCCCTTAGAACACCTCCAACTGCCTGCACAGGCTTCAAAGGCTGTAATATGGCCTTTTACGGCCTATTAAAGGTCCTACACGTAAATCACGTGTTCCACGCACCCAGACAAGCGGCCATCGGTCTATTCCTTCCAGTCTCAATGGACTACGACGTCCCAAGTTTTCCTGAGCGCCAGGCCCTTAGAACACCTCCAACTGCCTGCACAGGCTTCAAAGGCTGTAATATGGCCTTTTACGGCCTAATTAGGTCCTACACGTAAATCACGTGTTCCACGCGCCCAGACAAGCGGCCATCGGTCTTCCTTCCAGTCTCAATGGACTACGACGTCCCAAGTCGTTTTCCTGAGCGCCAGGCCCTTAGAACACCTCAACTGCCTGCACAGGCTTTCAAAGGCTGTAATATGGCCTTTTACGGCCTAATTAGGTCCTACACGTAAATCACGTGTTCCACGCACCCAGACAAGCGGCCATCGGTCTATTCCTTCCAGTCTCAATGGACTACGACGTCCCAAGTCGTTTTCCTGAGCGCCAGGCCCTTAGAACACCTCCAACTGCCTGCACAGGCTTTCAAAGGCTGTAATATGGCCTTTTACGGCCTAATTAGGTCCTACACGTAAATCACGTGGTTCCACGCACCCAGACAAGCGGCCATCGGTCTATTCCTTCCAGTCTCAATGGACTACGACGTCCCAAGTCGTTTCCTGAGCGCCAGGCCCTTAGAACACCTCAACTGCCTGCACAGGCTTCAAAGGCTGTAATATGGCCTTTTACGGCCTAATTAGGTCCTACACGTAAATCACGTGTTCCACGCGCCCAGACAAGCAGCCATCGGTCTATTCCTTCCAGTCTCAATGGACTACGACGTCCCAAGTCGTTTTCCTGAGCGCCAGGCCCTTAGAACACCTCCAACTGCCTGCACAGGCTTTCAAAGGCTGTAATATGGCCTTTTACGGCCTAATTAGGTCCTACACGTAAATCACGTGTTCCACGCGCCCAGACAAGCGGCCATCGGTCTATTCCTTCCAGTCTCAATGGACTACGACGTCCCAAGTTTTCCTGAGCGCCAGGCCCTTAGAACACCTCCAACTGCCTGCACAGGCTTTCAAAGGCTGTAATATGGCCTTTTACGGCCTAATTAGGTCCTACACGTAAATCACGTGTTCCACGCCCCAGACAAGCGGCCATCGGTCTATTCCTTCCAGTCTCAATGGACTACGACGTCCCAAGTCGTTTTCCTGAGCGCCAGGCCCTTAGAACACCTCCAACTGCCTGCACAGGCTTTCAAAGGCTGTAATATGGCCTTTTACGGCCTATTAAGGTCCTACACGTAAATCACGGTTCCACGCGCCCAGACAGCGGCCATCGGTCTATTCCTTCCGTCTCAATGGACTACGACGTCCCAAGTCGTTTTCCTGAGCGCCAGGCCCTTAGAACACCTCCAACTGCCTGCACAGGCTTTCAAAGGCTGTAATATGGCCTTTTACGGCCTAATTAGGGTCCTACACGTAAATCACGTGGTTCCACGCGCCCAGACAAGCGGCCATCGGTCTATTCCTTCCAGTCTCAATGGACTACGACGTCCCAAGTCGTTTTCCTGAGCGCCAGGCCCTTAGAACACCTCCAACTGCCTGCACAGGCTTCAAAGGCTGTAATATGGCCTTTTACGGCTTATTAAAGGCCTACACGTAAATCCGTGATTCCACGCACCCAGACAGCGGCCATCGGTCTATTCCTTCCAGTCTCAATGGACTACGACGTCCCAAGTTTTCCTGAGCGCCAGGCCCTTAGAACACCTCCAACTGCCTGCACAGGCTTTCAAAGGCTGTAATATGGCCTTTTACGGCCTAATTAGGTCCTACACGTAAATCACGTGGTTCCACGCGCCCAGACAAGCGGCCATCGGTCTTCCTTCCAGTCTCAATGGACTACGATCCCAAGTCGTTTTCCTGAGCGCCAGGCCCTTAGAACACCTCAACTGCCTGCACAGGCTTTCAAAGGCTGTAATATGGCCTTTTACGGCCTAATTAAGGTCCTACACGTAAATCACGTGGTTCCACGCACCCAGACAAGCGGCCATCGGTCTATTCCTTCCAGTCTCAATGGACTACGACGTCCCAAGTCGTTTTCCTGAGCGCCAGGCCCTTAGAACACCTCCAACTGCCTGCACAGGCTTTCAAAGGCTGTAATATGGCCTTTTACGGCCTAATTAGGTCCTACACGTAAATCACGTGGTTCCACGCACCCAGACAAGCGGCCATCGGTCTATTCCTTCCAGTCTCAATGGACTACGACGTCCCAAGTCGTTTTCCTGAGCGCCAGGCCCTTAGAACACCTCAACTGCCTGCACAGGCTTTCAAAGGCTGTAATATGGCCTTTTACGGCCTAATTAGGTCCTACACGTAAATCACGTGGTTCCACGCGCCCAGACAAGCGGCCATCGGTCTTCCTTCCAGTCTCAATGGACTACGACGTCCCAAGTCGTTTTCCTGAGCGCCAGGCCCTTAGAACACCTCCAACTGCCTGCACAGGCTTTCAAAGGCTGTAATATGGCCTTTTACGGCCTAATTAAGGTCCTACACGTAAATCACGTGTTCCACGCACCCAGACAAGCGGCCATCGGTCTATTCCTTCCAGTCTCAATGGACTACGACGTCCCAAGTCGTTTTCCTGAGCGCCAGGCCCTTAGAACACCTCCAACTGCCTGCACAGGCTTTCAAAGGCTGTAATATGGCCTTTTACGGCCTAATTAAGGTCCTACACGTAAATCACGTGGTTCCACGCACCCAGACAAGGCCATCGGTCTATTCCTTCCAGTCTCAATGGACTACGACGTCCCAAGTCGTTTTCCTGAGCGCCAGGCCCTTAGAACACCTCCAACTGCCTGCACAGGCTTTCAAAGGCTGTAATATGGCCTTTTACGGCCTAATTAGGTCCTACACGTAAATCACGTGTTCCACGCGCCCAGACAAGCGGCCATCGGTCTATTCCTTCCAGTCTCAATGGACTACGACGTCCCAAGTCGTTTTCCTGAGCGCCAGGCCCTTAGAACACCTCCAACTGCCTGCACAGGCTTTCAAAGGCTGTAATATGGCCTTTTACGGCCTAATTAGGTCCTACACGTAAATCACGTGGTTCCACGCCCAGACAAGCGGCCATCGGTCTATTCCTTCCAGTCTCAATGGACTACGACGTCCCAAGTCGTTTTCCTGAGCGCCAGGCCCTTAGAACACCTCCAACTGCCTGCACAGGCTTTCAAAGGCTGTAATATGGCCTTTTACGGCCTAATTAGTCCTACACGTAAATCACGTGGTTCCACGCACCCAGACAAGCGGCCATCGGTCTATTCCTTCCAGTCTCAATGGACTACGACGTCCCAAGTCGTTTTCCTGAGCGCCAGGCCCTTAGAACACCTCCAACTGCCTGCACAGGCTCAAAGGCTGTAATATGGCCTTTTACGGCTATTAAGGTCCTACACGTAAATCCGTGTTCCACGCGCCCAGACAGCGGCCATCGGTCTATTCCTTCCGTCTCAATGGACTACGACGTCCCAAGTCGTTTTCCTGAGCGCCAGGCCCTTAGAACACCTCAACTGCCTGCACAGGCTTTCAAAGGCTGTAATATGGCCTTTTACGGCCTAATTAGGTCCTACACGTAAATCACGTGTTCCACGCGCCCAGACAAGCGGCCATCGGTCTATTCCTTCCAGTCTCAATGGACTACGACGTCCCAAGTCGTTTTCCTGAGCGCCAGGCCCTTAGAACACCTCCAACTGCCTGCACAGGCTTTCAAAGGCTGTAATATGGCCTTTTACGGCCTAATTAGGTCCTACACGTAAATCACGGTTCCACGCACCCAGACAAGCGGCCATCGGTCTATTCCTTCCAGTCTCAATGGACTACGACGTCCCAAGTTTTCCTGAGCGCCAGGCCCTTAGAACACCTCCAACTGCCTGCACAGGCTTCAAAGGCTGTAATATGGCCTTTTACGGCCTAATTAGGTCCTACACGTAAATCACGTGGTTCCACGCACCCAGACAAGCGGCCATCGGTCTATTCCTTCCAGTCTCAATGGACTACGACGTCCCAAGTCGTTTTCCTGAGCGCCAGGCCCTTAGAACACCTCCAACTGCCTGCACAGGCTTCAAAGGCTGTAATATGGCCTTTTACGGCTATTAAAGGCCCTACACGTAAATCACGATTCCACGCGCCCAGACAGCGGCCATCGGTCTATTCCTTCCAGTCTCAATGGACTACGACGTCCCAAGTCGTTTTCCTGAGCGCCAGGCCCTTAGAACACCTCAACTGCCTGCACAGGCTTTCAAAGGCTGTAATATGGCCTTTTACGGCTAATTAGGTCCTACACGTAAATCACGTGGTTCCACGCGCCCAGACAAGCGGCCATCGGTCTATTCCTTCCAGTCTCAATGGACTACGACGTCCCAAGTCGTTTTCCTGTGCGCCAGGCCCTTAGAACACCTCAAACTGCCTGCACAGGCTTTCAAAGGCTGTAATATGGCCTTTTACGGCTTATTAAAGGCCCTACACGTAAATCACGTGATTCCACGCACCCAGACAAGCGGCCATCGGTCTATTGCTTCTTGTCTCAATGGACTACGACATCACAAGTCGTTTTCCTGAGCGTCAGGCCCTTAGAACACCTCCAACTGCCTGCACAGGCTTTCAAAGGCTGTAATATGGCCTTTTACGGCCTAATTAAGGTCCTACACGTAAATCACGTGTTCCACGCACCCAGACAAGCGGCCATCGGTCTATTCCTTCCAGTCTCAATGGACTACGACGTCCCAAGTCGTTTTCCTGAGCGCCAGGCCCTTAGAACACCTCCAACTGCCTGCACAGGCTTTCAAAGGCTGTAATATGGCCTTTTACGGCCTAATTAGGGTCCTACACGTAAATCACGTGTTCCACGCGCCCAGACAAGCGCCATCGGTCTATTCCTTCCAGTCTCAATGGACTACGACGTCCCAAGTCGTTTTCCTGAGCGCCAGGCCCTTAGAACACCTCCAACTGCCTGCACAGGCTTCAAAGGCTGTAATATGGCCTTTTACGGCCTAATTAGGTCCTACACGTAAATCACGTGGTTCCACGCACCCAGACAAGCGGCCATCGGTCTATTCCTTCCAGTCTCAATGGACTACGACGTCCCAAGTCGTTTTCCTGAGCGCCAGGCCCTTAGAACACCTCCAACTGCCTGCACAGGCTTTCAAAGGCTGTAATATGGCCTTTTACGGCTAATTAGGTCCTACACGTAAATCACGTGTTCCACGCCCAGACAAGCGGCCATCGGTCTATTCCTTCCAGTCTCAATGGACTACGACGTCCCAAGTCGTTTTCCTGAGCGCCAGGCCCTTAGAACACCTCCAACTGCCTGCACAGGCTTCAAAGGCTGTAATATGGCCTTTTACGGCCTAATTAGGTCCTACACGTAAATCCGTGTTCCACGCGCCCAGACAAGCGGCCATCGGTCTATTCCTTCCAGTCTCAATGGACTACGACATCCCAAGTCGTTTTCCTGAGCGCCAGGCCCTTAGAACACCTCCAACTGCCTGCACAGGCTTCAAAGGCTGTAATATGGCCTTTTACGGCCTAATTAGGTCCTACACGTAAATCACGTGTTCCACGCCCAGACAAGCGGCCATCGGTCTATCCTTCCAGTCTCAATGGACTACGACGTCCCAAGTCGTTTTCCTGAGCGCCAGGCCCTTAGAACACCTCCAACTGCCTGCACAGGCTTTCAAAGGCTGTAATATGGCCTTTTACGGCCTAATTAAGGTCCTACACGTAAATCACGTGTTCCACGCACCCAGACAAGCGGCCATCGGTCTATTCCTTCCAGTCTCAATGGACTACGATCCCAAGTCGTTTTCCTGAGCGCCAGGCCTTAGAACACCTCCAACTGCCTGCACAGGCTTTCAAAGGCTGTAATATGGCCTTTTACGGCTAATTAAAGGTCCTACACGTAAATCACGGTTCCACGCGCCCAGACAAGCGGCCATCGGTCTATTCCTTCCGTCTCAATGGACTACGACATCCCAAGTCGTTTTCCTGAGCGCCAGGCCCTTAGAACACCTCCAACTGCCTGCACAGGCTTTCAAAGGCTGTAATATGGCCTTTTACGGCCTAATTAGGTCCTACACGTAAATCACGTGGTTCCACGCGCCCAGACAAGCGGCCATCGGTCTATTCCTTCCAGTCTCAATGGACTACGACGTCCCAAGTCGTTTTCCTGAGCGCCAGGCCCTTAGAACACCTCCAACTGCCTGCACAGGCTTTCAAAGGCTGTAATATGGCCTTTTACGGCCTAATTAAGGTCCTACACGTAAATCACGTGGTTCCACGCACCCAGACAAGCGGCCATCGGTCTATTCCTTCCAGTCTCAATGGACTACGACGTCCCAAGTCTTTCCTGAGCGCCAGGCCCTTAGAACACCTCAACTGCCTGCACAGGCTTTCAAAGGCTGTAATATGGCCTTTTACGGCTAATTAAGGTCCTACACGTAAATCCGTGTTCCACGCCCAGAAGCGGCCATCGGTCTATTCCTTCCAGTCTCAATGGACTACGACGTCCCAAGTCGTTTTCCTGAGCGCCAGGCCCTTAGAACACCTCCAACTGCCTGCACAGGCTTTCAAAGGCTGTAATATGGCCTTTTACGGCCTAATTAGGTCCTACACGTAAATCACGTGTTCCACGCGCCCAGACAAGCGGCCATCGGTCTATTCCTTCCAGTCTCAATGGACTACGACATCCCAAGTCGTTTTCCTGAGCGCCAGGCCCTTAGAACACCTCCAACTGCCTGCACAGGCTTCAAAGGCTGTAATATGGCCTTTTACGGCTAATTAGGTCCTACACGTAAATCACGTGTTCCACCGCCCAGACAAGCGGCCATCGGTCTATTCCTTCCAGTCTCAATGGACTACGACGTCCCAAGTCGTTTTCCTGAGCGCCAGGCCCTTAGAACACCTCCAACTGCCTGCACAGGCTTCAAAGGCTGTAATATGGCCTTTTACGGCCTAATTAGGTCCTACACGTAAATCACGTGGTTCCACGCCCAGACAAGCGGCCATCGGTCTATTCCTTCCAGTCTCAATGGACTACGACGTCCCAAGTCGTTTTCCTGAGCGCCAGGCCCTTAGAACACCTCCAACTGCCTGCACAGGCTTTCAAAGGCTGTAATATGGCCTTTTACGGCCTAATTAGGTCCTACACGTAAATCACGTGTTCCACGCCCAGACAAGCGGCCATCGGTCTATTCCTTCCAGTCTCAATGGACTACGACGTCCCAAGTCGTTTTCCTGAGCGCCAGGCCCTTAGAACACCTCCAACTGCCTGCACAGGCTTTCAAAGGCTGTAATATGGCCTTTTACGGCCTAATTAAGGTCCTACACGTAAATCACGTGTTCCACGCGCCCAGACAAGCGGCCATCGGTCTATTCCTTCCAGTCTCAATGGACTACGACGTCCCAAGTCGTTTTCCTGAGCGCCAGGCCCTTAGAAACACCTCCAAAGGCTGTAATATGGCCTTTTACGGCTATTAAAGGTCCTACACGTAAATCCGTTTCCACGCACCCAGACAAGCGGCCATCGGTCTATTCCTTCCAGTCTCAATGGACTACGACGTCCCAAGTCGTTTTCCTGAGCGCCAGGCCCTTAGAACACCTCCAACTGCCTGCACAGGCTTTCAAAGGCTGTAATATGGCCTTTTACGGCCTAATTAGGTCCTACACGTAAATCACGGTTCCACGCCCAGACAAGCGGCCATCGGTCTTCCTTCCAGTCTCAATGGACTACGACGTCCCAAGTCGTTTTCCTGAGCGCCAGGCCCTTAGAACACCTCCAACTGCCTGCACAGGCTTCAAAGGCTGTAATATGGCCTTTTACGGCCTAATTAAGGTCCTACACGTAAATCACGTGTTCCACGCACCCAGACAAGCGGCCATCGGTCTATTCCTTCCAGTCTCAATGGACTACGACGTCCCAAGTCGTTTTCCTGAGCGCCAGGCCCTTAGAACACCTCCAACTGCCTGCACAGGCTTCAAAGGCTGTAATATGGCCTTTTACGGCCTAATTAAAGGTCCTACACGTAAATCCGTGATTCCACGCACCCAGACAAGCGGCCATCGGTCTATTCCTTCCGTCTCAATGGACTACGACGTCCCAAGTCGTTTTCCTGAGCGCCAGGCCCTTAGAACACCTCCAACTGCCTGCACAGGCTTTCAAAGGCTGTAATATGGCCTTTTACGGCCTAATTAGGTCCTACACGTAAATCACGTGTTCCACGCACCCAGACAAGCGGCCATCGGTCTATTCCTTCCAGTCTCAATGGACTACGACGTCCCAAGTCGTTTTCCTGAGCGCCAGGCCCTTAGAACACCTCCAACTGCCTGCACAGGCTTTCAAAGGCTGTAATATGGCCTTTTACGGCCTATTAAGGTCCTACACGTAAATCACGTGTTCCACGCCCAGACAAGCGGCCATCGGTCTATTCCTTCCAGTCTCAATGGACTACGACGTCCCAAGTCGTTTTCCTGAGCGCCAGGCCCTTAGAACACCTCCAACTGCCTGCACAGGCTTTCAAAGGCTGTAATATGGCCTTTTACGGCCTAATTAGGTCCTACACGTAAATCACGTGTTCCACGCGCCCAGACAAGCGGCCATCGGTCTATTCCTTCCAGTCTCAATGGACTACGACGTCCCAAGTCGTTTTCCTGAGCGCCAGGCCCTTAGAACACCTCCAACTGCCTGCACAGGCTTTCAAAGGCTGTAATATGGCCTTTTACGGCCTAATTAAGGTCCTACACGTAAATCACGTGTTCCACGCCCAGACAAGCGGCCATCGGTCTATTCCTTCCAGTCTCAATGGACTACGACGTCCCAAGTCGTTTTCCTGAGCGCCAGGCCCTTAGAACACCTCTCAAAGGCTGTAATATGGCCTTTTACGGCCTAATTAAGGTCCTACACGTAAATCCGTGTTCCACGCACCCAGACAAGCGGCCATCGGTCTATTCCTTCCAGTCTCAATGGACTACGACGTCCCAAGTCGTTTTCCTGAGCGCCAGGCCCTTAGAACACCTCCAACTGCCTGCACAGGCTTTCAAAGGCTGTAATATGGCCTTTTACGGCCTAATTAGGTCCTACACGTAAATCACGTGGTTCCACGCGCCCAGACAAGCGGCCATCGGTCTATTCCTTCCAGTCTCAATGGACTACGACGTCCCAAGTCGTTTTCCTGAGCGCCAGGCCCTTAGAACACCTCCAACTGCCTGCACAGGCTTTCAAAGGCTGTAATATGGCCTTTTACGGCCTAATTAAGGTCCTACACGTAAATCACGTGGTTCCACGCACCCAGACAAGCGGCCATCGGTCTATTCCTTCCAGTCTCAATGGACTACGACGTCCCAAGTCGTTTTCCTGAGCGCCAGGCCCTTAGAACACCTCCAACTGCCTGCACAGGCTTCAAAGGCTGTAATATGGCCTTTTACGGCTTATTAAAGGCCCTACACGTAAATCCGTGATTCCACGCACCCAGACAGCGGCCATCGGTCTATTCCTTCCGTCTCAATGGACTACGACATCCCAAGTCGTTTTCCTGAGCGCCAGGCCCTTAGAACACCTCCAACTGCCTGCACAGGCTTTCAAAGGCTGTAATATGGCCTTTTACGGCCTAATTAGGTCCTACACGTAAATCACGGTTCCACGCGCCCAGACAAGCGGCCATCGGTCTATTCCTTCCAGTCTCAATGGACTACGACGTCCCAAGTCGTTTTCCTGAGCGCCAGGCCCTTAGAACACCTCCAACTGCCTGCACAGGCTTTCAAAGGCTGTAATATGGCCTTTTACGGCCTAATTAGGTCCTACACGTAAATCACGTGTTCCACGCACCCAGACAAGCGGCCATCGGTCTATTCCTTCCAGTCTCAATGGACTACGACGTCCCAAGTCGTTTTCCTGAGCGCCAGGCCCTTAGAACACCTCCAACTGCCTGCACAGGCTTTCAAAGGCTGTAATATGGCCTTTTACGGCCTAATTAAGGTCCTACACGTAAATCACGTGTTCCACGCCCAGACAACGGCCATCGGTCTATTCCTTCCAGTCTCAATGGACTACGACGTCCCAAGTCGTTTTCCTGAGCGCCAGGCCCTTAGAACACCTCCAACTGCCTGCACAGGCTTTCAAAGGCTGTAATATGGCCTTTTACGGCCTAATTAGGTCCTACACGTAAATCACGTGTTCCACGCGCCCAGACAAGCGGCCATCGGTCTATTCCTTCCAGTCTCAATGGACTACGACGTCCCAAGTTTTCCTGAGCGCCAGGCCCTTAGAACACCTCCAACTGCCTGCACAGGCTTTCAAAGGCTGTAATATGGCCTTTTACGGCCTAATTAAAGGTCCTACACGTAAATCCGTGTTCCACGCACCCAGACAGCGGCCATCGGTCTATTCCTTCCAGTCTCAATGGACTACGACGTCCCAAGTCGTTTTCCTGAGCGCCAGGCCCTTAGAACACCTCCAACTGCCTGCACAGGCTTTCAAAGGCTGTAATATGGCCTTTTACGGCCTAATTAGGTCCTACACGTAAATCACGTGTTCCACGCCAGACAAGCGGCCATCGGTCTATTCCTTCCAGTCTCAATGGACTACGACGTCCCAAGTCGTTTTCCTGAGCGCCAGGCCCTTAGAACACCTCCAACTGCCTGCACAGGCTTTCAAAGGCTGTAATATGGCCTTTTACGGCCTAATTAAGGTCCTACACGTAAATCACGTGGTTCCACGCACCCAGACAAGCGGCCATCGGTCTATTCCTTCCAGTCTCAATGGACTACGACGTCCCAAGTCGTTTTCCTGAGCGCCAGGCCCTTAGAACACCTCCAACTGCCTGCACAGGCTTTCAAAGGCTGTAATATGGCCTTTTACGGCCTAATTAAGGTCCTACACGTAAATCACGTGTTCCACGCGCCCAGACAAGCGGCCATCGGTCTATTCCTTCCAGTCTCAATGGACTACGACGTCCCAAGTCGTTTTCCTGAGCGCCAGGCCCTTAGAACACCTCCAACTGCCTGCACAGGCTTTCAAAGGCTGTAATATGGCCTTTTACGGCCTAATTAAGGTCCTACACGTAAATCACGTGTTCCACGCCCAGACAAGCGGCCATCGGTCTATTCCTTCCAGTCTCAATGGACTACGACGTCCCAAGTCGTTTTCCTGAGCGCCAGGCCCTTAGAACACCTCAACTGCCTGCACAGGCTTTCAAAGGCTGTAATATGGCCTTTTACGGCCTAATTAGGTCCTACACGTAAATCACGTGTTCCACGCGCCCAGACAAGCGGCCATCGGTCTATTCCTTCCAGTCTCAATGGACTACGACGTCCCAAGTCGTTTTCCTGAGCGCCAGGCCCTTAGAACACCTCCAACTGCCTGCACAGGCTTTCAAAGGCTGTAATATGGCCTTTTACGGCCTAATTAAGGTCCTACACGTAAATCACGTGTTCCACGCCCAGACAAGCGGCCATCGGTCTATTCCTTCCAGTCTCAATGGACTACGACGTCCCAAGTCGTTTTCCTGAGCGCCAGGCCCTTAGAACACCTCCAACTGCCTGCACAGGCTTTCAAAGGCTGTAATATGGCCTTTTACGGCCTAATTAGGTCCTACACGTAAATCACGTGGTTCCACGCGCCCAGACAAGCGGCCATCGGTCTATTCCTTCCAGTCTCAATGGACTACGACGTCCCAAGTCGTTTTCCTGAGCGCCAGGCCCTTAGAACACCTCAACTGCCTGCACAGGCTTTCAAAGGCTGTAATATGGCCTTTTACGGCCTAATTAGGTCCTACACGTAAATCACGTGGTTCCACGCACCCAGACAAGCGGCCATCGGTCTATTCCTTCCAGTCTCAATGGACTACGACGTCCCAAGTCGTTTTCCTGAGCGCCAGGCCCTTAGAACACCTCCAACTGCCTGCACAGGCTTTCAAAGGCTGTAATATGGCCTTTTACGGCCTAATTAGGTCCTACACGTAAATCACGGTTCCACGCACCCAGACAAGCGGCCATCGGTCTATTCCTTCCAGTCTCAATGGACTACGACGTCCCAAGTCGTTTTCCTGAGCGCCAGGCCCTTAGAACACCTCCAACTGCCTGCACAGGCTTTCAAAGGCTGTAATATGGCCTTTTACGGCCTAATTAAGGTCCTACACGTAAATCACGTGGTTCCACGCCCAGACAAGCGGCCATCGGTCTATTCCTTCCAGTCTCAATGGACTACGACGTCCCAAGTCGTTTTCCTGAGCGCCAGGCCCTTAGAACACCTCCAACTGCCTGCACAGGCTTTCAAAGGCTGTAATATGGCCTTTTACGGCCTAATTAGGTCCTACACGTAAATCACGTGTTCCACGCACCCAGACAAGCGGCCATCGGTCTATTCCTTCCAGTCTCAATGGACTACGACGTCCCAAGTCGTTTTCCTGAGCGCCAGGCCCTTAGAACACCTCCAACTGCCTGCACAGGCTTCAAAGGCTGTAATATGGCCTTTTACGGCCTAATTAAGGTCCTACACGTAAATCACGTGTTCCACGCCCAGACAAGCGGCCATCGGTCTATTCCTTCCAGTCTCAATGGACTACGACGTCCCAAGTCGTTTTCCTGAGCGCCAGGCCCTTAGAACACCTCCAACTGCCTGCACAGGCTTTCAAAGGCTGTAATATGGCCTTTTACGGCCTAATTAGGTCCTACACGTAAATCACGTGGTTCCACGCCCAGACAAGCGGCCATCGGTCTATTCCTTCCAGTCTCAATGGACTACGACGTCCCAAGTCGTTTTCCTGAGCGCCAGGCCCTTAGAACACCTCCAACTGCCTGCACAGGCTTTCAAAGGCTGTAATATGGCCTTTTACGGCCTAATTAAGGTCCTACACGTAAATCACGTGTTCCACGCACCCAGACAAGCGGCCATCGGTCTATTCCTTCCAGTCTCAATGGACTACGACGTCCCAAGTCGTTTTCCTGAGCGCCAGGCCCTTAGAACACCTCCAACTGCCTGCACAGGCTTTCAAAGGCTGTAATATGGCCTTTTACGGCCTAATTAGGTCCTACACGTAAATCACGTGTTCCACGCACCCAGACAAGCGGCCATCGGTCTATTCCTTCCAGTCTCAATGGACTACGACGTCCCAAGTCGTTTTCCTGAGCGCCAGGCCCTTAGAACACCTCCAACTGCCTGCACAGGCTTTCAAAGGCTGTAATATGGCCTTTTACGGCCTAATTAGGTCCTACACGTAAATCACGTGGTTCCACGCCCAGACAAGCGGCCATCGGTCTATTCCTTCCAGTCTCAATGGACTACGACGTCCCAAGTCGTTTTCCTGAGCGCCAGGCCCTTAGAACACCTCCAACTGCCTGCACAGGCTTTCAAAGGCTGTAATATGGCCTTTTACGGCCTAATTAAGGTCCTACACGTAAATCACGTGGTTCCACGCCCAGACAAGCGGCCATCGGTCTATTCCTTCCAGTCTCAATGGACTACGACGTCCCAAGTCGTTTTCCTGAGCGCCAGGCCCTTAGAACACCTCCAACTGCCTGCACAGGCTTTCAAAGGCTGTAATATGGCCTTTTACGGCCTAATTAGGTCCTACACGTAAATCACGTGGTTCCACGCCCCAGACAAGCGGCCATCGGTCTATTCCTTCCAGTCTCAATGGACTACGACGTCCCAAGTCGTTTTCCTGAGCGCCAGGCCCTTAGAACACCTCCAACTGCCTGCACAGGCTTTCAAAGGCTGTAATATGGCCTTTTACGGCCTAATTAGGTCCTACACGTAAATCACGTGTTCCACGCACCCAGACAAGCGGCCATCGGTCTATTCCTTCCAGTCTCAATGGACTACGACGTCCCAAGTCGTTTTCCTGAGCGCCAGGCCCTTAGAACACCTCCAACTGCCTGCACAGGCTTTCAAAGGCTGTAATATGGCCTTTTACGGCCTAATTAGGTCCTACACGTAAATCACGTGGTTCCACGCGCCCAGACAAGCGGCCATCGGTCTATTCCTTCCAGTCTCAATGGACTACGACGTCCCAAGTCGTTTTCCTGAGCGCCAGGCCCTTAGAACACCTCCAACTGCCTGCACAGGCTTTCAAAGGCTGTAATATGGCCTTTTACGGCCTAATTAGGTCCTACACGTAAATCACGTGTTCCACGCGCCCAGACAAGCGGCCATCGGTCTATTCCTTCCAGTCTCAATGGACTACGACGTCCCAAGTCGTTTTCCTGAGCGCCAGGCCCTTAGAACACCTCCAACTGCCTGCACAGGCTTTCAAAGGCTGTAATATGGCCTTTTACGGCCTAATTAGGTCCTACACGTAAATCACGTGGTTCCACGCACCCAGACAAGCGGCCATCGGTCTATTCCTTCCAGTCTCAATGGACTACGACGTCCCAAGTCGTTTTCCTGAGCGCCAGGCCCTTAGAACACCTCCAACTGCCTGCACAGGCTTTCAAAGGCTGTAATATGGCCTTTTACGGCCTAATTAAGGTCCTACACGTAAATCACGTGTTCCACGCACCCAGACAAGCGGCCATCGGTCTATTCCTTCCAGTCTCAATGGACTACGACGTCCCAAGTCGTTTTCCTGAGCGCCAGGCCCTTAGAACACCTCCAACTGCCTGCACAGGCTTTCAAAGGCTGTAATATGGCCTTTTACGGCCTAATTAGGTCCTACACGTAAATCACGTGTTCCACGCCCAGACAAGCGGCCATCGGTCTATTCCTTCCAGTCTCAATGGACTACGACGTCCCAAGTCGTTTTCCTGAGCGCCAGGCCCTTAGAACACCTCCAACTGCCTGCACAGGCTTTCAAAGGCTGTAATATGGCCTTTTACGGCCTAATTAAGGTCCTACACGTAAATCCGTGTTCCACGCACCCAGACAAGCGGCCATCGGTCTATTCCTTCCAGTCTCAATGGACTACGACGTCCCAAGTCGTTTTCCTGAGCGCCAGGCCCTTAGAACACCTCCAACTGCCTGCACAGGCTTTCAAAGGCTGTAATATGGCCTTTTACGGCCTAATTAGGTCCTACACGTAAATCACGTGGTTCCACGCGCCCAGACAAGCGGCCATCGGTCTATTCCTTCCAGTCTCAATGGACTACGACGTCCCAAGTCGTTTTCCTGAGCGCCAGGCCCTTAGAACACCTCCAACTGCCTGCACAGGCTTTCAAAGGCTGTAATATGGCCTTTTACGGCCTAATTAAGGTCCTACACGTAAATCACGTGGTTCCACGCACCCAGACAAGCGGCCATCGGTCTATTCCTTCCAGTCTCAATGGACTACGACGTCCCAAGTCGTTTTCCTGAGCGCCAGGCCCTTAGAACACCTCCAACTGCCTGCACAGGCTTTCAAAGGCTGTAATATGGCCTTTTACGGCCTAATTAAGGTCCTACACGTAAATCACGTGTTCCACGCCCAGACAAGCGGCCATCGGTCTATTCCTTCCAGTCTCAATGGACTACGACGTCCCAAGTCGTTTTCCTGAGCGCCAGGCCCTTAGAACACCTCCAACTGCCTGCACAGGCTTTCAAAGGCTGTAATATGGCCTTTTACGGCTAATTAAGGTCCTACACGTAAATCACGTGTTCCACGCACCCAGACAAGCGGCCATCGGTCTATTCCTTCCAGTCTCAATGGACTACGACGTCCCAAGTCGTTTTCCTGAGCGCCAGGCCCTTAGAACACCTCCAACTGCCTGCACAGGCTTTCAAAGGCTGTAATATGGCCTTTTACGGCCTAATTAGGTCCTACACGTAAATCACGTGGTTCCACGCACCCAGACAAGCGGCCATCGGTCTATTCCTTCCAGTCTCAATGGACTACGACGTCCCAAGTCGTTTTCCTGAGCGCCAGGCCCTTAGAACACCTCCAACTGCCTGCACAGGCTTTCAAAGGCTGTAATATGGCCTTTTACGGCCTAATTAGGTCCTACACGTAAATCACGTGTTCCACGCACCCAGACAAGCGGCCATCGGTCTATTCCTTCCAGTCTCAATGGACTACGACGTCCCAAGTCGTTTTCCTGAGCGCCAGGCCCTTAGAACACCTCCAACTGCCTGCACAGGCTTTCAAAGGCTGTAATATGGCCTTTTACGGCCTAATTAAGGTCCTACACGTAAATCCGTGTTCCACGCACCCAGACAAGCGGCCATCGGTCTATTCCTTCCAGTCTCAATGGACTACGACGTCCCAAGTCGTTTTCCTGAGCGCCAGGCCCTTAGAACACCTCCAACTGCCTGCACAGGCTTCAAAGGCTGTAATATGGCCTTTTACGGCCTAATTAAGGTCCTACACGTAAATCACGTGGTTCCACGCACCCAGACAAGCGGCCATCGGTCTATTCCTTCCAGTCTCAATGGACTACGACGTCCCAAGTCGTTTTCCTGAGCGCCAGGCCCTTAGAACACCTCCAACTGCCTGCACAGGCTTTCAAAGGCTGTAATATGGCCTTTTACGGCCTAATTAAGGTCCTACACGTAAATCACGTGTTCCACGCGCCCAGACAAGCGGCCATCGGTCTATTCCTTCCAGTCTCAATGGACTACGACGTCCCAAGTCGTTTTCCTGAGCGCCAGGCCCTTAGAACACCTCCAACTGCCTGCACAGGCTTTCAAAGGCTGTAATATGGCCTTTTACGGCCTAATTAAGGTCCTACACGTAAATCACGTGTTCCACGCACCCAGACAAGCGGCCATCGGTCTATTCCTTCCAGTCTCAATGGACTACGACGTCCCAAGTCGTTTTCCTGAGCGCCAGGCCCTTAGAACACCTCCAACTGCCTGCACAGGCTTTCAAAGGCTGTAATATGGCCTTTTACGGCCTAATTAGGTCCTACACGTAAATCACGTGTTCCACGCGCCCAGACAAGCGGCCATCGGTCTATTCCTTCCAGTCTCAATGGACTACGACGTCCCAAGTCGTTTTCCTGAGCGCCAGGCCCTTAGAACACCTCCAACTGCCTGCACAGGCTTTCAAAGGCTGTAATATGGCCTTTTACGGCCTAATTAGGTCCTACACGTAAATCACGTGTTCCACGCACCCAGACAAGCGGCCATCGGTCTATTCCTTCCAGTCTCAATGGACTACGACGTCCCAAGTCGTTTTCCTGAGCGCCAGGCCCTTAGAACACCTCCAACTGCCTGCACAGGCTTCAAAGGCTGTAATATGGCCTTTTACGGCCTAATTAAGGTCCTACACGTAAATCCGGTTCCACGCACCCAGACAAGCGGCCATCGGTCTATTCCTTCCAGTCTCAATGGACTACGACGTCCCAAGTCGTTTTCCTGAGCGCCAGGCCCTTAGAACACCTCCAACTGCCTGCACAGGCTTTCAAAGGCTGTAATATGGCCTTTTACGGCCTAATTAAGGTCCTACACGTAAATCACGTGTTCCACGCACCCAGACAAGCGGCCATCGGTCTATTCCTTCCAGTCTCAATGGACTACGACGTCCCAAGTCGTTTTCCTGAGCGCCAGGCCCTTAGAACACCTCCAACTGCCTGCACAGGCTTCAAAGGCTGTAATATGGCCTTTTACGGCTAATTAAGGTCCTACACGTAAATCACGTGTTCCACGCACCCAGACAAGCGGCCATCGGTCTATTCCTTCCAGTCTCAATGGACTACGACGTCCCAAGTCGTTTTCCTGAGCGCCAGGCCCTTAGAACACCTCCAACTGCCTGCACAGGCTTTCAAAGGCTGTAATATGGCCTTTTACGGCCTAATTAGGTCCTACACGTAAATCACGTGTTCCACGCGCCCAGACAAGCGGCCATCGGTCTATTCCTTCCAGTCTCAATGGACTACGACGTCCCAAGTCGTTTTCCTGAGCGCCAGGCCCTTAGAACACCTCCAACTGCCTGCACAGGCTTTCAAAGGCTGTAATATGGCCTTTTACGGCCTAATTAAGGTCCTACACGTAAATCACGGTTCCACGCACCCAGACAAGCGGCCATCGGTCTATTCCTTCCAGTCTCAATGGACTACGACGTCCCAAGTCGTTTTCCTGAGCGCCAGGCCCTTAGAACACCTCCAACTGCCTGCACAGGCTTTCAAAGGCTGTAATATGGCCTTTTACGGCCTAATTAAGGTCCTACACGTAAATCACGTGTTCCACGCACCCAGACAAGCGGCCATCGGTCTATTCCTTCCAGTCTCAATGGACTACGACGTCCCAAGTCGTTTTCCTGAGCGCCAGGCCCTTAGAACACCTCCAACTGCCTGCACAGGCTTTCAAAGGCTGTAATATGGCCTTTTACGGCCTAATTAAGGTCCTACACGTAAATCACGTGTTCCACGCACCCAGACAAGCGGCCATCGGTCTATTCCTTCCAGTCTCAATGGACTACGACGTCCCAAGTCGTTTTCCTGAGCGCCAGGCCCTTAGAACACCTCCAACTGCCTGCACAGGCTTTCAAAGGCTGTAATATGGCCTTTTACGGCCTAATTAAGGTCCTACACGTAAACGTGGTTCCACGCCCAGACAAGCGGCCATCGGTCTATTCCTTCCAGTCTCAATGGACTACGACGTCCCAAGTCGTTTTCCTGAGCGCCAGGCCCTTAGAACACCTCCAACTGCCTGCACAGGCTTTCAAAGGCTGTAATATGGCCTTTTACGGCCTAATTAGGTCCTACACGTAAATCACGTGGTTCCACGCCCAGACAAGCGGCCATCGGTCTATTCCTTCCAGTCTCAATGGACTACGACGTCCCAAGTCGTTTTCCTGAGCGCCAGGCCCTTAGAACACCTCCAACTGCCTGCACAGGCTTTCAAAGGCTGTAATATGGCCTTTTACGGCCTAATTAAGGTCCTACACGTAAATCACGTGGTTCCACGCACCCAGACAAGCGGCCATCGGTCTATTCCTTCCAGTCTCAATGGACTACGACGTCCCAAGTCGTTTTCCTGAGCGCCAGGCCCTTAGAACACCTCCAACTGCCTGCACAGGCTTTCAAAGGCTGTAATATGGCCTTTTACGGCCTAATTAAGGTCCTACACGTAAATCCGTGTTCCACGCACCCAGACAAGCGGCCATCGGTCTATTCCTTCCAGTCTCAATGGACTACGACGTCCCAAGTCGTTTTCCTGAGCGCCAGGCCCTTAGAACACCTCCAACTGCCTGCACAGGCTTTCAAAGGCTGTAATATGGCCTTTTACGGCCTAATTAGGTCCTACACGTAAATCACGTGGTTCCACGCGCCCAGACAAGCGGCCATCGGTCTATTCCTTCCAGTCTCAATGGACTACGACGTCCCAAGTCGTTTTCCTGAGCGCCAGGCCCTTAGAACACCTCCAACTGCCTGCACAGGCTTTCAAAGGCTGTAATATGGCCTTTTACGGCCTAATTAAGGTCCTACACGTAAATCACGGTTCCACGCGCCCAGACAAGCGGCCATCGGTCTATTCCTTCCAGTCTCAATGGACTACGACGTCCCAAGTCGTTTTCCTGAGCGCCAGGCCCTTAGAACACCTCCAACTGCCTGCACAGGCTTTCAAAGGCTGTAATATGGCCTTTTACGGCCTAATTAGGTCCTACACGTAAATCACGTGTTCCACGCGCAGACAAGCGGCCATCGGTCTATTCCTTCCAGTCTCAATGGACTACGACGTCCCAAGTCGTTTTCCTGAGCGCCAGGCCCTTAGAACACCTCCAACTGCCTGCACAGGCTTTCAAAGGCTGTAATATGGCCTTTTACGGCCTAATTAGGTCCTACACGTAAATCACGTGGTTCCACGCGCCCAGACAAGCGGCCATCGGTCTATTCCTTCCAGTCTCAATGGACTACGACGTCCCAAGTCGTTTTCCTGAGCGCCAGGCCCTTAGAACACCTCCAACTGCCTGCACAGGCTTCAAAGGCTGTAATATGGCCTTTTACGGCCTAATTAAGGTCCTACACGTAAATCACGTGGTTCCACGCACCCAGACAAGCGGCCATCGGTCTATTCCTTCCAGTCTCAATGGACTACGACGTCCCAAGTCGTTTTCCTGAGCGCCAGGCCCTTAGAACACCTCCAACTGCCTGCACAGGCTTCAAAGGCTGTAATATGGCCTTTTACGGCCTAATTAAGGTCCTACACGTAAATCACGTGTTCCACGCACCCAGACAAGCGGCCATCGGTCTATTCCTTCCAGTCTCAATGGACTACGACGTCCCAAGTCGTTTTCCTGAGCGCCAGGCCCTTAGAACACCTCCAACTGCCTGCACAGGCTTTCAAAGGCTGTAATATGGCCTTTTACGGCCTAATTAGGTCCTACACGTAAATCACGTGTTCCACGCGCCCAGACAAGCGGCCATCGGTCTATTCCTTCCAGTCTCAATGGACTACGACGTCCCAAGTCGTTTTCCTGAGCGCCAGGCCCTTAGAACACCTCCAACTGCCTGCACAGGCTTTCAAAGGCTGTAATATGGCCTTTTACGGCCTAATTAGGTCCTACACGTAAATCACGTGTTCCACGCACCCAGACAAGCGGCCATCGGTCTATTCCTTCCAGTCTCAATGGACTACGACGTCCCAAGTCGTTTTCCTGAGCGCCAGGCCCTTAGAACACCTCCAACTGCCTGCACAGGCTTTCAAAGGCTGTAATATGGCCTTTTACGGCCTAATTAAGGTCCTACACGTAAATCACGTGTTCCACGCCCAGACAAGCGGCCATCGGTCTATTCCTTCCAGTCTCAATGGACTACGACGTCCCAAGTCGTTTTCCTGAGCGCCAGGCCCTTAGAACACCTCCAACTGCCTGCACAGGCTTTCAAAGGCTGTAATATGGCCTTTTACGGCCTAATTAAGGTCCTACACGTAAATCACGTGTTCCACGCGCCCAGACAAGCGGCCATCGGTCTATTCCTTCCAGTCTCAATGGACTACGACGTCCCAAGTCGTTTTCCTGAGCGCCAGGCCCTTAGAACACCTCCAACTGCCTGCACAGGCTTTCAAAGGCTGTAATATGGCCTTTTACGGCCTAATTAAGGTCCTACACGTAAATCACGTGGTTCCACGCACCCAGACAAGCGGCCATCGGTCTATTCCTTCCAGTCTCAATGGACTACGACGTCCCAAGTCGTTTTCCTGAGCGCCAGGCCCTTAGAACACCTCCAACTGCCTGCACAGGCTTTCAAAGGCTGTAATATGGCCTTTTACGGCCTAATTAAGGTCCTACACGTAAATCACGTGGTTCCACGCACCCAGACAAGCGGCCATCGGTCTATTCCTTCCAGTCTCAATGGACTACGACGTCCCAAGTCGTTTTCCTGAGCGCCAGGCCCTTAGAACACCTCCAACTGCCTGCACAGGCTTTCAAAGGCTGTAATATGGCCTTTTACGGCCTAATTAAGGTCCTACACGTAAATCACGTGTTCCACGCACCCAGACAAGCGGCCATCGGTCTATTCCTTCCAGTCTCAATGGACTACGACGTCCCAAGTCGTTTTCCTGAGCGCCAGGCCCTTAGAACACCTCCAACTGCCTGCACAGGCTTTCAAAGGCTGTAATATGGCCTTTTACGGCCTAATTAAGGTCCTACACGTAAATCACGTGGTTCCACGCGCCCAGACAAGCGGCCATCGGTCTATTCCTTCCAGTCTCAATGGACTACGACGTCCCAAGTCGTTTTCCTGAGCGCCAGGCCCTTAGAACACCTCCAACTGCCTGCACAGGCTTTCAAAGGCTGTAATATGGCCTTTTACGGCCTAATTAGGTCCTACACGTAAATCACGTGTTCCACGCACCCAGACAAGCGGCCATCGGTCTATTCCTTCCAGTCTCAATGGACTACGACGTCCCAAGTCGTTTTCCTGAGCGCCAGGCCCTTAGAACACCTCCAACTGCCTGCACAGGCTTTCAAAGGCTGTAATATGGCCTTTTACGGCCTAATTAAGGTCCTACACGTAAATCACGTGGTTCCACGCACCCAGACAAGCGGCCATCGGTCTATTCCTTCCAGTCTCAATGGACTACGACGTCCCAAGTCGTTTTCCTGAGCGCCAGGCCCTTAGAACACCTCCAACTGCCTGCACAGGCTTTCAAAGGCTGTAATATGGCCTTTTACGGCCTAATTAAGGTCCTACACGTAAATCACGTGTTCCACGCACCCAGACAAGCGGCCATCGGTCTATTCCTTCCAGTCTCAATGGACTACGACGTCCCAAGTCGTTTTCCTGAGCGCCAGGCCCTTAGAACACCTCCAACTGCCTGCACAGGCTTCAAAGGCTGTAATATGGCCTTTTACGGCCTAATTAAGGTCCTACACGTAAATCACGTGGTTCCACGCACCCAGACAAGCGGCCATCGGTCTATTCCTTCCAGTCTCAATGGACTACGACGTCCCAAGTCGTTTTCCTGAGCGCCAGGCCCTTAGAACACCTCCAACTGCCTGCACAGGCTTTCAAAGGCTGTAATATGGCCTTTTACGGCCTAATTAGGTCCTACACGTAAATCACGTGGTTCCACGCGCCCAGACAAGCGGCCATCGGTCTATTCCTTCCAGTCTCAATGGACTACGACGTCCCAAGTCGTTTTCCTGAGCGCCAGGCCCTTAGAACACCTCCAACTGCCTGCACAGGCTTTCAAAGGCTGTAATATGGCCTTTTACGGCCTAATTAAGGTCCTACACGTAAATCACGTGGTTCCACGCACCCAGACAAGCGGCCATCGGTCTATTCCTTCCAGTCTCAATGGACTACGACGTCCCAAGTCGTTTTCCTGAGCGCCAGGCCCTTAGAACACCTCCAACTGCCTGCACAGGCTTTCAAAGGCTGTAATATGGCCTTTTACGGCCTAATTAAGGTCCTACACGTAAATCACGTGGTTCCACGCACCCAGACAAGCGGCCATCGGTCTATTCCTTCCAGTCTCAATGGACTACGACGTCCCAAGTCGTTTTCCTGAGCGCCAGGCCCTTAGAACACCTCCAACTGCCTGCACAGGCTTCAAAGGCTGTAATATGGCCTTTTACGGCCTAATTAGGTCCTACACGTAAATCACGTGTTCCACGCACCCAGACAAGCGGCCATCGGTCTATTCCTTCCGTCTCAATGGACTACGACGTCCCAAGTCGTTTTCCTGAGCGCCAGGCCCTTAGAACACCTCCAACTGCCTGCACAGGCTTCAAAGGCTGTAATATGGCCTTTTACGGCCTAATTAGGTCCTACACGTAAATCACGTGGTTCCACGCGCCCAGACAAGCGGCCATCGGTCTATTCCTTCCAGTCTCAATGGACTACGACGTCCCAAGTCGTTTTCCTGAGCGCCAGGCCCTTAGAACACCTCCAACTGCCTGCACAGGCTTTCAAAGGCTGTAATATGGCCTTTTACGGCCTAATTAGGTCCTACACGTAAATCACGTGTTCCACGCACCCAGACAAGCGGCCATCGGTCTATTCCTTCCAGTCTCAATGGACTACGACGTCCCAAGTCGTTTTCCTGAGCGCCAGGCCCTTAGAACACCTCCAACTGCCTGCACAGGCTTCAAAGGCTGTAATATGGCCTTTTACGGCTAAAAGGTCCTACACGTAAATCCGTGATTCCACGCACCCAGACAAGCGGCCATCGGTCTATTCCTTCCAGTCTCAATGGACTACGACGTCCCAAGTCGTTTTCCTGAGCGCCAGGCCCTTAGAACACCTCCAACTGCCTGCACAGGCTTTCAAAGGCTGTAATATGGCCTTTTACGGCCTAATTAGGTCCTACACGTAAATCACGTGGTTCCACGCGCCCAGACAAGCGGCCATCGGTCTATTCCTTCCAGTCTCAATGGACTACGACGTCCCAAGTCGTTTTCCTGAGCGCCAGGCCCTTAGAACACCTCCAACTGCCTGCACAGGCTTCAAAGGCTGTAATATGGCCTTTTACGGCCTAATTAAGGTCCTACACGTAAATCACGTGTTCCACGCGCCCAGACAAGCGGCCATCGGTCTATTCCTTCCAGTCTCAATGGACTACGACGTCCCAAGTCGTTTTCCTGAGCGCCAGGCCCTTAGAACACCTCCAACTGCCTGCACAGGCTTTCAAAGGCTGTAATATGGCCTTTTACGGCCTAATTAGGTCCTACACGTAAATCACGTGGTTCCACGCCCAGACAAGCGGCCATCGGTCTATTCCTTCCAGTCTCAATGGACTACGACGTCCCAAGTCGTTTTCCTGAGCGCCAGGCCCTTAGAACACCTCAACTGCCTGCACAGGCTTTCAAAGGCTGTAATATGGCCTTTTACGGCCTAATTAGGTCCTACACGTAAATCACGTGGTTCCACGCGCCCAGACAAGCGGCCATCGGTCTATTCCTTCCAGTCTCAATGGACTACGACGTCCCAAGTCGTTTTCCTGAGCGCAGGCCC
>JASGCC010001630.1:0-34339 GCA_030067915.1 Hydractinia echinata
ATGTTCAATCCAATGGAGGACTGGCACACAACTGCTAATCCTGAAGACTTTCTTCGAAAGCCTACAACAAGGTACAACGACAACAAGGTACATTGGTATTTTCTATCACCAAGACAGTCTTGGTCATATGAATTTTAGCAGCTGAGTGATACTTCACTCACCTCGATTGTCGTAGGTGCGTGATGAATTTCATGCGTCTTGCCTTAATTGAGGAGAGTGATTATTCAGTTTTCATAATTTGAGGTGCGTGATAACACATATGAAAAGTGTGGTCGTCTGGTAGGCCTACTGAGTAATTGAATGTATTTGCATCTTTATTAAAGGACCGTCTCAAAATTTCCGTACGTAATTCGTATAATTCTTATCAAAACTTTGTATCAATGATCAGCCCTTAAAATTCTCGACGTAAAATACGAAGATACCGTAGTTGTGTCGGCAAAAAAATTGCCGACGTAATTTTGTTGTGATATTTGAATGAATGCCACGATCAAAAACGGTGGGTGTTATTATGAAGAACGTAAGGTATAGAGAACATTAAAGTCGGCCCCTTTCCTTCATGCTGACACTCTTATGCTTGGCTGGTGCATTACACTGAGACTCGAATGAAAGACGGAAGACCATTTGGAACCATGCCACAAGTCAGTCCGACCTTCATCGTCACAGAGAATACTGCGAGAAGAGTGCGCACCCATGCAAGTTAAATATAACCAGAACATGGGAGAGGTTAGGTGTCCTGTACCTTAATACAGCTTTCGGACGAATGTTCTCGTGATGTAATACCAAAGAAAAAACATGTTGAATAAAGTTTAAAAAATCTTTTTAAAAGGGGAAAGAGAAATCAAATATGTTTAGTAATAATCGAAAAATTGTATATCGTATTAAAAAGAAGTCCACAAGTTCTGTCTCCCACACGACACAGCAGGCAATAAGTCAGCCCTGCCCTCGGTTTTGTGAGAAGAGATGTTCTGCAAAGATTCTAACAATTGAGTCTCCTGTACAGTTTTGCTTCATGTTAAGCTGTGCCAGTGACAAGCATTTCCGAAGCATCCCACCGGCGACTTCTGCGATATACAACCTAATGATGCCCTAACCTAATGAATTCATCTCAAAACATAAAAAGCCAGTAACAAACAAATGCAACGTATTCAATTTCTAAAAAAAATTCATTTTTAAACGCGCATGTTTTTCATTCAAATTCCGAACTTTAAGTCATTTTTTTCTTTGATTATTAGTATAGTAAATAATTACTTTATACAAAAGACATTTCAGGTGCGCATTATTGAAGTGACTAAAGTGTTTTTGGTGCGTGATTGAAAACGCTGCTCCATTTGTTGGAGGAGTCAAAAGACCAGGACTGCAAGATATATATATGGTCTACCGTCATAACCGAGAGGTAAAGCGTCATCCTTTCCATTATGGTGCCAACAAATTGGTGGTGTTTTTTTGCATTTCTGAAGTACCTCCTTCAGAGTAACTTGAAGAGAAACAAGATGCAGGCGCTGCATAAACTATCTCGCTATTAAAAATGCACAACTATGAAACATCCACAATGCGATCCAATTCTACAATTTTTGCTAACAAAAATACAGCCTATCATCCATGGTTAAAAGTCGCGCGATTGAAACGTTTTGGTCTTAAACGGCATTTAGGTGACAAAAAATCAAAATTTTGATGTCACCATCATGTTCAGCATACTTTTTTTGTTATCTGTGCCAAATTTTGTCGAAAATAAAGTAGTTTTAATTTCGGACCAATTTTGTACTAAAATGACATTTAGGTGACAAAAAATCAAAATTTTAATGTCACAATCATGTTCGGCATACTTTTTTTGTTAACTTTGCCAAATTTTGTCTAAAATAAAGTAGTTTTAATTTTTGGACCAATTTTGGCCTAAAATGACATTTAGGTGACAAAAATCAAAATTATGATGTCACTATTATGTTCAGCATACCTTTTTTGTTAACTGTGCCAAATTTTGTCGAAAACAAATACCAATTTTGGCCTGAAACGTCATTTAGATGACTTCCAAGTACTTAGAGAGTTTAGGTACGAAGTTTAAATCTGTGACGTTGCAATTGACCATTTGGGACATTTAGTTAGTTACGAGTTGGAAACCTATCCTCGCAGGCGAGATAGTAAAAAAAAAAAAAAAAAGTAAAAATAGTTACCAAGATGAGATTCGAACACACGACTACTCCCGTGTCGGTGCTCAGAGAGCCAAAAATTTCCATTTTGGGACGGACAGCTATATTTGAATACTCCTCGCAGGCGAGATAGTAATTAGAAAGAAATAGCGAAAAAAACTGATAACTAGTACAAATAAATCAATTTAATTTCACCTACCATCTAATGAAAAGTCGCTTCATTGTTTAAGAATACTATATTTGGTTATAGTATCAGTTTCGTAAACTATCAAAGCATCTTTTAATTCTTGATGTGTTGAAAATCGAAGAAGCTCCTCCCATTATAAATTAACAGGTAGCGATAAATTGCCATTGTTATCAAAATAAGCAATGTAGATGAATTATAAAAAAACTAACACTTTCATGTTCCATGCTTGACAAGGTTGTCTCGTTTTTCACGGCAGTCGAACCGCCGGCTGGTGTAATATGATTTTTAATATCAGTTGAGTATCACACCAGAAATAACTATTAAAAACATAAAGTAATATGTAAACCACGACCTACAAAGAAAAAAAATAACAAAAATAAAATTTTATATATACCATGATTTTTTTTACTTTAGTTTCGCCTCATTTTCCCATTTCTTAAAAAAAGAGTTGCTAAAAGCATCTTCTTCATCACTGTCGTGCTCGCTACTCATAATTATTTGAACAAAATAAAGTCAAAATTAATCTTTATTTTCCTCAACGACAAAAAAACTTATTTAGATCAGGCTTCACTTTTTCGGAATGATTTGTTAATATAAATAATTAATTTAATAATAAAAAAAGTAATAATCACTACACTTTACAACGTTTCGGCCGTTCAACGACCATTTTCAAGTAAACATTTAATAATGTTTGCTCGTAATTATTACGTCATGTCATGAGTAATAATATATTTAAAATATTTAAAAAATGTTTTATGGACCACAATTTGGCCGATACGAACTAGCCACCACCGACAGACAGACAACTAGATATTGTGGGGGAAAAGACATTTTACATAATGATAATAACTCATAAAATGCACAATCCACACCACACCGTGTGTCTGTCCAAATTTTGGCTGACATAGAAAGCCTGACATCCCCATTTGTAAAAAGGCGCGTGTGGAAATTAGAACAAACCATTGCTCCCACTGCTCTGGACTAAAACCAACTCTTGTAGCCAAATGTTTGTGCGAGGAAACTGTGCAGAGAGCAACATTGCAGTCATATTTATTGACGACTGGATTATCTGCCTGCTATGCTTGGCCAGCTTGTTGGAGTGGTTGCATGAGTCCATCGTATTCAAGTGTCATCAAATTTGGAGGCACATAAAAGAAAGAAAACATTCTTGGTCCAAGAAAATTGGACAATTCTACCTATGATAAAGGGAGGGTAAGGGTGTTTAATCTGAAGAGTCTTTGTCTTTACTTCAAAGTTAATTCTTAGAAAGATATATTTCTTTTATGATAAAACTAAAGAGATAGATAGATAGATGTGCATATTTTACATGGCTAGCCTCACAAATATCGAGGGATATACCCTGTCTATTATTTCCAGGAGGGGCCATGGCTTGGATGGAGAGTCCTAGAGTATTTAATGCTCATTTTGAGCTATGCAGACCTAATTAGGGCCAGCGCTCTACTAGACAACTCCCGGCAACATCCAGCGGCCCACACAGTGTGCCATCTTCCCAATTTCCCTCACATGGCTTGGGTTAACCCGGGGCTATGGTAACATTCACTCGCCCATGTTGAATCATTGTCAAGAGGAATCGAACCCCGGTATCCCGCACAGAGTACGAGAGCTATAACCACTAATCTACGGCACCACAAACCTGTCTGGTTGTGTTGTGCTGCGCGCTCCCATAGCAGCTGTGATACAGTTGTCTTTAGTTGCATTAGAGACATCCATGATATTTCGATTTCGATTCGATTCCATTGGAGCACGGTGATAAATTGAATTGGTATCTCCCATCCACCACTCGTAGGTGTGTTGATGACATAAAATAAAGAAAAAATAGGTGAAGAAAATCAATATATAGAAAAGGGTGGGAGGGTGGGTAACTGCTGTAAGGTACATCTGAAGAACTAGCACAGTGTGGGGTGTTGGGGTTTTATATGCAGCCATTAATAATCAAGAACCTGGGTAGGGTCCAGTTCCTTTACAAGTAAGTGAGACTACTATCCTGGCAACCTTTAAGATCAGGTCTATAGATAGAAACTATCCCCCACTGTGCAAGGCTCTACATTGCATCCTCAATGACTAAGGTAAACCTAATGTATACTAACTACAATGCTAAAGAACTGTACTTCTGTCACTACAATTAACATGAGCAAAACTTGCAGTTTAGCTCCATTTAAGCAACAAGGCGGTTAAGCAATAAATATTTAAAAAACATCTGGAGTTACATGAACTTTTAACATGAAGTGGATATGTTATTGAGATTTTCTCATGCAAATTTTTCAGGTCAGTCCAACTTGTAAAAGTACCTCTGGATCCCTTTAACTTTTTCGAATTTCTAATTTCTATAATTTAGGCAGTTTTGCCAAATCAAATAAAAAACCTGTTTCACATTTTTCTCTAATAGAGAAAGATTGTAAAAAGAATCCTGGAACTCAAACATGCGTTTTTCAATTGTTTCAAAATGACAAAATTACCTGCACCCAATCAATTTAAATCTGATTACTTGTTTATTCTTTTAGTTTATTAACAAAGAAAAGAATATGGAGAGACTTTTTCAAGCAGCTGAAGCTGATGTATTGCATCCAGATGAACTTCTTTTCAGAGAATTAAGCAAAGTTTTTACAAAGGTAGTTAAATTTAAACAAGAAAACGTTGGCTTTTAATAATTGCGTCACAGGGTAGATAAACGACTTCTCCAGGGAGATAAACGTTGTCTCTGGGGCTGTTGTATCGTGTTGTATTGATGTGATGGCTCGTATATATATCATGTACTCTCAAAACAGCCTTGGGAAATAGGTTGAAAACCATGTGATTATTTTTCTGATCAAAACACAACAGCTTTATGGAAAGGTAATTCAAATAAATGTTGCACAGTACAAAACAGCTATATATAAAAAACTTCATGGTTTATGACATATATGCACTAACAACAATGAAAGACAATAGAAATAACAGCTTTAAATAGCTAGTAGGGCAAGTCACAACGCTATATATACATAAAACACAACGCTATATATACATAAAACTATATAATTATCATAGAGATGCAAGAAAAATCAACTTTTTTGTAAGTATAACAGTCACTGTGGACTTCAACATCCTGTCCCCCATCAACGTTTTAATACTTAAGCAGGCTATTTTGTAAGATTTTAAGTAGGCGAGCGATACTTAAAATCTTACAAAATCTTACAAAATAATCAATAATTCTGCGTATGCGGTGCACATGCATTCATAAAAAAGAAATTTTCAAGAAGGAAAAGTAAGAACAAAATTCCTTTAACCTGTACACCCCACAGGGGCTATTGTTTTGGCGTGGGGAAAATATGAAGAGCAAGTTCCACCAAAGTTCACAGCCGGAAATTTAAACCCATGGTATGAAAAATTGTGAGTGAAATCATTAATTAAACTTTGTAACTACTTGCGGGACAAACAATATTTAATGTAAATTAAATTACGGAAAGTTGAAGCACGGCTAATAACGATATTTAACATTACAATGCTAAGGATGGATCATGAAATCCCTTACTAAAATATTATTCTGTTACTATCAAAGATTTTATTTTTATTTTTTACCTATTTTGTATCAGTTATTTTTTAACTTTATCTCTCCGAATGAGCCTGAATTATAAAATTACAAAAGTACTACTAAACGGAACATATAGATGTTCGCCGTATTCCTTCAACAAATGACATAAATAAAGCACACATTTAAAATTTAATCTGAATAAGTTTTTTAAAAAAAAACAATACTTATGACCTTACTTCACTTGCATGCTTTATTTTTTTCTCTTAATAACGATTTCCTCACTCTCTCTAAAACACGATTTTTTTAATTCATTTTCAATTTTTCTTTTGTGTTGAATGTTATTCTAATCTATTTATATCTTTGCAATCACATTGAGCATATTGAATTGATTTGCTTGTGGTGATAGAGCAGTATGGCAGGTATCATTTTTAGGTGTTATTGACATGTATTTCACAACCAAGCGCCCAGGACTAAATTGATAAATGTTGTTAAAACCTGTAAAAAATGTTAAATTTTAGTTTAAATGATATTCTTCTTTCTTGTCTTTTTTATATTCGCTACTTTCAAACGACATTTTCTTGAATTTGTAGTTCCTGAAGTAATAACTGCAACAGCAGCAAGTTCAATTTCGTGCTTGCTCTCTGAAGACATTTATGAAAAAAAAATATCAAAAATCTTTTCTTGTGTATCACTATCACCTGTCAAGTTTCGATTTTATTTTAATGATTAATATAATTTGACAAATCGAATTCGATTAATTGGATCCTGTATCATCGCCTTTAGGCGAAAATAAAATGTTAGAATGATTTTGTCTATCCAAATTATTTAAATTTGTGTACGTTTAGGATGCAATTGTTGAAAGCAAAATAAAGAACATTACGCCCTCTATATCTTTAAAAATTGCTGTAGTTTCTCAGAAATTTATGAGGATGGTATCTTACGAAGCTAGGAAATTGCCGTAGTTTGTCATAAGATTAAAGATAATGTACAATGATATAAGAGCATGCTGATGCTAGCAGCAGGAATCCCTCAGGAAACATTAGATATGAGGCGAGCTGTGAGAATTTAAAAATGGCAGCACGCTGTAAACAAACACAAGAACATGGAGCATAAAGTTGATTACAGAGCTTTATTTATTTAGCCCTCACATGAAAAAAGAATGAATCACAGCATTATATGGATATATATGCGATATAAATAATATAAATTAATTATTGTTATATTCTGCTTTGACTTAATTTCTGTAAATTTTAATAGAAAAAGGGAGTTCACACAAGTGAACCAAAAGCTATAAAATCTTAAAACATTTTTTTGACTAAAGTCAAAGCTAAAGTCTATTTCCTATCTAGCCTCCAGTGTTGGCTGGTTAAATTGTTCCCCAGCTTCATCAGCACTATGTCATATGTTTTCCAGTAAAGTTTACTATCATACAACCATCATAATTATGAATTCAACTCTTCCCTGCCTTAGAGGTAGTCACTACGTGAATACTGATTGTGGATGTGTGTAAGATTTCTCTCTTGCATGCGAAGATGCTGGGCTCTAAAGTGTCTAAGTTTTTTCTTTTGATCCTATTTTCAGACTTCATTCATCTTATTTTTTTACATATGCAAACTAGTATCCAGATTTTTTTTTCCTGTACAACGAGCAAGAAAAATGTTTTTGATATTAAATGTGCATATAGCTATATTTTTACATTTGTATTTTTATGTTATGTTAATAAATAAATATTTTAGTTATGATAACCAGAGTGGGAGGCATGTGAACAAAAGTTTTTCTGGGATGAAAATTAAATTGCATCTGTACAGCATACAAAAGCTAAGAATGTGTGTCATTGATAGCACAACAGTAAAATGATTATGGCGTGGCATAGAGTAACCATGTTACATTGTACGCTGACACACAGCCAATGAAAACATTGAATTGTGCAAAGGTTTCTTCAAGGTCAAACAAAACAAAACTTTGACATTTGTGGACCTCCAGAAGTGCATTGCTTGCCATTACTATGCCCTTTTATATAATCAAATCAGCAATTATTAATTTCTTATATGGGCATTTATTATGGACACTTGTTTTGAATAATTATATAAAGATAAATAAATAAATAAATAAAGTGTTACTTTTCAAAGGTTTTCTAATTTATCATTGATGAATGTTTCAATTGTTATTATTGACTTGTTTGTGGTATGTGAAACTACCACACAAAACATGGATTAATCCTTTTTTACATTGCTTTCTAAATCAGTAAAATTAATTTATGATCTCATTTCTTTATTAAATATATAATAAAGTTTGTCGATCGATTGCTGAAAATAGTCATTTTTAAAAACATTCGTTTATTTTCTGTTTTTTTACTGTTACATAACATACTGTGGAATAAACAAAAGCTAGACAACAAAGTTCTAGAACAGCTGGACAGTATTTTCAAACTTAAGCAAAGTGTATCATTTAAAGAGTCATGGGTAATTGGCATGTTAAAAGTGATCTGTAGCATTAAATCAAACATGGAAAGGAAGTTGAATTAAAATTATAAGAGCTTAAATTTAATTGTGTTATTTAGATAAAAATGCTTCTTATGAAAGTTAAAAATGCTGACTGTCAATCTGAACTTTGAGAGCTTCACAAGTAAGTATGCACAAAATCAGTATCGATTATATAAACTTTTTTTCTTCAGGGTCTCTCAAGGATTGCACCGGAAGCAGTCAAAGCTTGTGTGAAAATCTTCTCTACTCTTGCTGAGCAAGAAGAAAGTGTTGATGTCATGTTGGAATATAAAAACGAACAAATTCTCCATTCACTATTAAAGGTAAATAGAATATAATGTTTGTTATTTAATTTAAGTTCAACTTATAATAAGGGCTTGAAATTTTACTATTTCAGATAAGTAATTTATAATTTTGTTTATTTGTTTTATGATTTTTAAGCCAGATTTCAGTTCCTTATGTTACTGCTAGTGAAGTATACGTGGAAAGGGGAATTAACATTAAAAATTAGCAACCAATGTGTGATTACCAATGTGGCTTAAATTTGTGGTAGCAAAAATTTTGTTTACTGTTACGATTTCGTGTTTCCCCTTTTTGGATTCTTTTGGATGGCATGCGTTTTGCCTGCCATTTTCTTTTTTTTTTATCATCTGTGCATAGTTTGTGATTCACAAGTCACATTTTTTTGCTGATAATCATAATAAAATACAGCGTTGTAATGTAAGCTTCAAAATAAATTTTTGAATTTTTTTTAACGAAATATGGTCATGTTCAAGCTTTATGAGAAAGCTTTTTAACTATTTTATAATCAAATGTAGTGATGTTTAGACTGAAAACTATTTTTTAATGACAGTTGAATAAGCTCTTCTATTTTGGACATCCTTCTACCTCTATCAGTCTAATCCATTGGCTTCAAAGAAAAAATGAATACATCTCTTGTGCCTTGACACAGATAGCATATTATATAAGATATAGTACATACACCTTTAGAATTTCAATGAAGTTAAAAAGGAGAAGAACTTTGACATATTAGAAGATATTTTAGACATGTTGCATGTATGTATTTTTTGTAGAAAGTTGCGAGTGTACTTTTTATGCATCCATTCAGTTCTGTCAAGATATTTAAAATATTTATTGGTGTTACAGGTAATAGTGGAAACATCAGAAAACGGTACGTAAAAAAATATTATTTAATTGCAAATTTATTTAGGTTTTAAAATCATCTAGTGTAATAGTGTAAATATAAGGATATGTCACGTTTTTGGCCTCAAAACAGCCTCTCTTATTAATACTCTTATTTTGTCTGTAATACAGGCTGATTTCATTTTAAGAATGCACAAAATATTTTAGTGTAAAATAGCAAATGCAAATATTTTTAATGGCTAACATGTATTCTCTATAATAAAATAATATTTTCCTGTAACCAGATTTGATTTTGTGTACCCACCCTTGTTTGCTCAGTTCGTGTTTGGCAAACCCACTTTTCTGATGTTAATTCCTCCATTCCCTCTTATTCAGAAAGCAAGCATACACAAAACAAATAGACCCCTTCTCTTCCTGTTGGTTTTGGTTTGTTATCACATACAGTGCCTCCCTCCCCATGAGAATGAACTTATTTTTTTACGCCCCCAAATGCAATATATTTTGAGCAACTTTTTTTAGTCACATAGTTAATCAATTAATTTTCTTGGATTTTAATGTGCTAACGACTGCAATCTTGTTCATAAAATTATTGGAATAAATGGTTACTTTCAAAAATTGTACGTATTTTCCCTCTTTTTATATTATACACAAACATTTTGAACTTTATATTGTTCAATGTTCATCACACACTTAGGACTTAGGACATCAGCATGGCCTAATTTCTCAATTTTCTTGAACTTTGCTGGTTGTCGTGTTAATTGTTCCATAACACAGATATTGCAGAAACTACAACTAGCGCAACTTTAATGCTTCTCATTCGCTCAACACATCTGCCTAGGTAGAAATTTCACAGCTTTTCGGCTGCGAAGCATTCGTCAGGCGATGCTGTTTTCCAAAAATACATTGAAAACAATCACTTAGCAATTGCATTTTGCAAGAACAAGATTTCGTGAAATTTAAAAATTAATTGTCATTTTAAATAAAAACACATCCAACAGCCTGGCGTGTGAAATTAATTGTGGTAAGAAGAAAACCTTAAGTAGCACAGCGTAAGCAAAACTGTTTTCTCATTGAATCAGTAAACTTAGAGTTTTGCCAAAGCTTATATTACAGTAAAAGATGTATCTACCTAGCTGTATATAAGATAAGAAAGATTATTAAAACACTAGTTGATTAGACCCATGGATAAATCCACTTAGGCAGAAGGAAAAATGTAGGTTGTTTTAGGAAAAATCTTCAGGTTGAATTTTTTTACTCGTTGCCTGTAATGTGTAGAGCTTCAAATGCTGATGAAATATATAGGTTCACGTGCTTTTGACAAACGTAGGGGCTATTGACGTTAAAGACATGTACTTTTCAGCGACTTAAAAGAAAAACGGACACTTCCACTTTGCCTGTTACAGACAGAAACACGGAAGTAGCCAACTGTATTTGGCTACTTTCAATTTTTATCTAGAACAGCTAGGTACAAATCAGATTCATGAAGATAACCTAAAAATAAATGACTAGGATAAGAAGCTCTTAAACCAAACTGAATAAAAACCTTAAAAGAATACCAATAAATAAACCTAGCTATCTGGCTGACTTTAGGATGCCCCATCAAATCTATGTTTTAGCCAAAATAGGGTCATCAGCGAAAAATTAAGAGACCTGGGACAAGCAAACGAGAGTCATTTTGGCAAAAAATTAATGTTAATCAACTCACCTTTATAATATCTATACATTGATAAAGTTTGAATGCATATCCCTTTACAGGTCTAAAATTACTGATGAAACAAAATGTCAAAATTCGCAATTACTTGAATATGACATTATATTTTATGCAGCATAATTAAATCTGAAGTTCTTTAAATGTGAATTTAACTTTTTAAGCTCTATAATATAAGTCCATCTTCATTTTATACCTCTTGTTCCCTTTAATTCATTCTGCATACTAACTTCTGTTTTCTTGGTGCTAAGCCGCCTTTGTGCAAGCACTATTTAAAATTCCTTTTCCCAGAGTCCCCATGAGGATACAGTGTGAGTCAGGTTTCTTATAGTCATCAAAACTATATGGATAGTTACATTGATTCTTCAGTTCTTTCTTGGTGAGAGCATTCTATTGCAAAATGTTAAATCGCAAATTACCTCTTCCTCTTCCTCTTGTCTTCTCTGAGGTATAAAAGACTTATTGTTTCACAGGAACAACTACTGAAGAGTCTTTTATAGAATTTCCTTCATATCTGGATATTTTAAACTTTGCTGTGGCTCGAGCTAATTTTCTAATTTATTAGATATATTAGATGCTTGACAAGACAAAGAAAGCCTGTACACCTGTAGATAACTTTAAGATATATCTTTACTTCTCTATAATGTTTTGCATATTCAGCGATAAACATTAAAAACCACTGTTTCTTATATTCAACAAACTCTTTAAATCAATGATAGGTTCTAGTAGTCTCATAAGTTAAAAATACTGTATCCAGTGTCTTTACTATGGTTTCAACGCCATCTTCTTTCTTTAATTCATTCACAGCTTCCTGCAACTATAACTCATCCTCTGTGCAATCCAGTTTACTATGATGACACCCCCATGATATTATACTAGTATGTAAATCAAACATTAAGGTCTGCCCGTCAAACCCTATTAGAAAAAAACATTTGAAGTTGACAATTGTGGAAAGATTCAATAAACTCAGTAAACTAAGCTTGTGGCAATTTTCAACATTGGCAAAGTTAGGAAATTAAAGAGCCTTTTTTATTAGAGATCTAGCTGAAAGTTCTAAAAATACCAGGTATTTTAAGTCAAATTTGGTGACCATGAAAGGCAGACAAAGTAGAAAAATGGAATTACCAAGAGCACAATTTAACTTGCCAAAACTTTTTCTTACAATTAGTTTGTTGTAACTATTTAACATTGCTTTTTGGTAGGTTCCATATATTTTTTTAAAAGTGCTTTCTGATGTCTTTGAATACCAGTTTAACTTAATAGGGTTTACATATCCGTTACAGGATGGGTTAGACATCGAAATGCTCTTAAAATAAAAGGGTGGGTCTCCTAATAATACAGGGTTGTTTTAAAAATAGGGGGGTTCTTACCCCTCTGCCAACTATGTTGTTATATCATGTAGCCATTTTTTTAAGCTCTTTAATTACTCTTGTTCTGGGAATCAGATAAAATACCACCCAAATTTTCCTTTCGTTATCATCGTTCCCTTCTTTTTCGTTATTTTTCTTGTTCCCTTTATCTTTCTGTCTTTTTATTATCGCTACTACGATTTGTATAGCCAATGGCAACACATTTTGGCGTATTTAAATAGCTAATAAAAATGCATAGACAAAATACTGTGATTACTTCTAATTCCCACCCTTCGTAAAAATGTGAAGGGGTCAGTATACGGAGACGTATTTACGCATGGTTAACACAGATTATTTCAGGAAATAGTGTTTTACTTGAAAAGAAGAATTTTATTCATTTTGTTTTTTGTTTGGACTATTGATTATGAAAATATAATTTTTAACAAAACTTCCACTGAAAGCAAAGCACCACTATCTGAATAAGTATGCATGCTACAACATACTGGGTTTTTCTTTTTCAATACAAACCAACAAGGGTATAAGTTTTATGCTAGCAACTGTAAAAAATTAAAAACAGGCTTTTTATTAAAAAACATTAAAATTTTATTAGACTCCACTTACTCTACTGGTGTCAATCACAAAAAAATCTTATCATAACCAACTGTTAAGCAACTTTTACTGCTAAAAAAAGCAACTTAGTTCCTTAGTTGTTTAGTGAAAATAGGATAGACTTCGAGTTATCAGACAGAAATTCTTCGAGTTATCAGACAGAAATAATCATCAAGGGACACAAAATTCGAGTTAAAAAAAGTTTTAATTAAAAAATATTCAAACTATCAGGTGTAATTATGAAGAGTTTGTTAAGAAAAACCTTGGAAAATTGAAAGTTTGAGCAAAGAAAATTATGAGTAACATTATTTGAGTTAAACGTCACCTACTGTATTTTCTTCTTCTAGGTCAAAAGAGTTGCTTTCAACTTGTTGACTCACTTGTGTGTTTTATCCTGCATCAGGAAACTTGGAGCTTCTCCATTCAAGTTGAGGTTTGTATGTTATTCCACCATTTTTGTGAATGAAAAAATCTTCAGGTTTTTAAAGCTTATATTTTTTCATTATATTTTACATAGTCTTCAAAACTTTTAAATCTCTTACTTGAAAACTGTGATGACGCATCTAACATTAAAGAATTAGATAAAATTCAAGAATTTATGTAAGTACAATTTTCATAGAGGGAATTACCTCAATGACATGCATTTTTTTATTCCTCCAACACTAAAATGTTTTTGTTTTTTTAAGTTGTTTTGATTCATGCCTATTAGATTTAAAAATCAGTGATACTCATTGTAATAGTTAATGTGGATTTATTAAAAACTGTCAACATTATATTCCTGAGGTCTCTTTTTGCTTAATTTGTTAATTAATTTTTCTTTTCTAATGTTTTTGCATCAATCTAACTGAGGAAGCAAAAACGTGAATTTAGTTAAGTAGATAACTCAAAAGCAACAAGTAAGCAACAGTTGAACCTGTAAAATGCTGAAACTTAGGAACATGCAGCATCAGTCCAAATTTTGTGTTGTTTATATAAAAACAGCGTGTATAGGACCATAGCCAGCCTCAGTCGACATTTTGTGTTATTTATATAAAAACAATGTGCATAGGACCATAGCCAGACTCAGTCGAAATTTTGTGTTGTTTATATAAAAACAATGTGCATAGGACCATAGCCAGCCTCAGTCAAAATTTTGTGCTGTTTATATAAAAACAGCGTGTATAGGACCATAGCCAGCCTCAGTCGAAATTTTGTGTTGTTTATATAAAAACAATGTGCATAGGACCATAGCCAGCCTCAGTCGAAATTTTGTGTTGTTTATATAAAAAGAATGTTCATAGGACCATGGCCAGCCTCAGTCCAAATTTTGTGTTGTTTATATAAAAACAGCATGTATAGGACCATAGCCAGCCTCAGTCCAAATTTTGTGTTGTTTATATAAAAACAGCGTGTATAGGACCATAGCCAGCCATCGGGTAAGTACTTAGATTTGAAATCTAAAGGTTTTTGATGATGTCATTGGTTCTGCAAATATGAGCCAATCTCGCGCCTGGTTTCTTTGCTAGCATAAATTTTTCAATGATTTACAACTTTATCCTGGAAGTTAAAAATTCACTGCAATGACTTCCAAAATTCTAATTACACCAATAATGCCAATGTATTTTTGTGAAATAAAATAGTATAATAGAAATAGTTTAGTATTTTATTCTCACACTTGTAGTAGGTGAATTTATTATTTATTTTAGAAAAGAATTTGGAAGTTCTATATCAAATGCTGGAGATTACGAATTGCAAGCAACTATTATGGAAGCACTTTTTCGTGTTGTCACTGTTGATGAAAAAAAATCTTTAGCTCCGAGTTGTTTTTCTGGTGCAGATTTAATAAATGCTTTTTTGGCCATCAGAAATGAAGAATTTGAAACAGTAAGCTTAAAATTTTAAAAGTTATGCTGTTCAGAAAGTACTGTAATTTTTTTGTAGTTCTGTTGTTTACATGGTTGAGTTGTAATCATTAATGTATTATATCGCAACATTCGTATCTTATGTATTTTATTTTAGGATTGTCGGAGATTTTTAAATTTATTGAATAATAGTATGAAGGAGAAAAGGTAAAATGAACTTTGTTTTTTTTATCTCTCTTTCTTTATTCAACATGACCACTTGAATAATTCCCAAGGTTAGAAAAACTTTGAAAAAAGTGTGTTGTCATTTGGTATTATTAGTCACTCAAACAAAATGCAGTTATGTTTAGGCTGCGTAACTATTTTATAATTTTAAAATTACCTTCATTACAAAAAAATTGTAGAAATTAAATTTGCATCTTTTAATACTTAATTCGAACCCTGTATCTGCAATTTTAAGTAGTTATTTAAATTTTTCATCACAAAAGAATATAACATTGTGTTTAGAGTGTTTACATTTGCAGTAGTATGTGTTACATTAGGAAGGTATCAGGTAGAGACTTTACTAACTTTTTTTGAGCATAGTAAGATTTTTCACATTGATATTACAGAATACTTAGTTCGTTAAAAAGTGAAAAGTTTATGTATTCAGAAAGAATAGAGATACTGTCGGCGGCTAAATTAGAAAGATTAATTACCTATTATATGCAGTCCTTATTCCATAAGTTAATTTGGAGGACTGCTATGTTTGCTGCTCACTGACCATCATCCTTACTGTTTTAGCTTCACCAACCTTGTGATGGACGAGTGACAGATTTTTGGCTTGATTTTAATTTGAGAAGTCAGTCAATATCAACCTTTGTAAATGATGACAGTTGTAACAAGGTAGGTCATTGTGAATGTTCTTTATTTTAAGGTGTAGTCCCATTACAGCTGTTAAAAGCTTATGGTAAAACGAACACAATATTAGAATGACAGGTGAAAGTCAAATTAAAAGCCTGCAAGTATTTTTATTTAGGCTCACTCCATAGTTATAAAAGCCGGGAGCAAACGTTCTTCAAAAGAGTAGTCAAATGTTTTTAGTAGCGTGAGTTATAACGTCCAATTAACAATTAAATACAAGTTTGTTTTTTGACATATTATTTTCTTCTACTAGCTTTCGGCTGCAGCCATGATCACGTATGAGAAATTACAATTCTGTTCTCTCTATATATATAGACCAGTTTCAAAATCATTAAGAAAAACAAAAACTATATAACAATCGTGAACGTGTGCAAAAAAAAATTTAACTAAATAAATATAATGGAGAGCTCATTGCGTTTTTTTTAAGAGGTGGCTTCTCCTTTTGAATCACAAGACTCTCCCTTATTTCAAATATATATAGTTGTGTGCCTCTTTAACAACAATAGAGAAGTCATTAAAATTAGCGAGGCAATCACACTCCATCATATGGTCTCCTACGCCAGGGTCTTGTTGCCTAGCAACACGTTTTCTGGTCAGCGGTGAGATACCTATATGTTCAAATGTTTTTATTTAAGAATCTTCGACATATATTTATTTCACTTTTTGTTTGCCGAGATTCCAATGCATTTTGTATCTAGTATTGTTTTTTTTAGATGTAAAATAATAAGTTGAATAACTTGGCTTATAAATCTCAGCACAAATATCATTTTTCATAGGAAAATGCAGAATGGGAAATGATCTGTATCAAGAAAGAATTTGTGAAGGATTTTCGAGTTAATGGTAGGATTACCCTTGCCTGTTTTAATCCGGTTTCTTTATTAACATCAGTAATGTTCCAATGTAATTTTGTTTTGACCTTTTGCTTAAAGTTTTTATTACAAAATGTAATTTCTCAACTCAACACCCACTTTTATGTATAAATTCTTCTGGTTGTAAATTTATAACAAATGTAAATATTTAAATAATATTGAAATAAATGTTTTTCTTATTATTATTTAGTGACAAACGAGAAAACCATTTTATTATTAAAGTTATATGAGCCTGCCTGTAACTTAGCACCATTTTGTCCAGATGCACCAGAACATTATGTGAAAATTATTTTTGATTGTAAATGTATCTTTTCTTGTGTAATTAATTCTGTAGAATTCCGAGCTAGTGCTAGGTATGGGAGAAACTTTCGTGTTTAAACTTTATAGAGCTTTGTTCTTTTTCTGTCTTATGTCTCTATATATTTATGCTTGTATAGTTGTATTCCTTGACCTACTCAAAGGTGATATTTCAAATGCTGTTAAAATGTTATTTGGTGAAATAAAATATGTTGAACTTCCAATATCAAGTCCAAGTGTATCTTCCACTCCTTCAAGGTATACACATTTACTGTTGTAGTGTCCTTATGTTTGTTGAAATGTAACTGTAATTCTGTAACGTCCTATAAACAAAAGCGTCAGTGTCATGCAAAATTTGTATGCTGAAATCATAAAGAAAAATATTTAAGGGGCAAATTTCAAAGCTTGTTACCACAACTAGTTATAAACATACTTTGGAAGTAATAAAACACTTACATTTTAAGAATTTACCTTGTTGATTGCCATGACAGACTTAATTTAACTAGTTGTTAATTTTCGCTAATTTCAGAATAACCTCTTTCCTAATTTTAGGCCTACATGGGCTTTAATAAGGTATTTCTGCAGTCATAATGACCTCTTACCTCATTTTAAGGCCTTCATGGGTTGTAATTAGGTATTTCTGCAATGTGCATTTATTGGAGTGCATGTCTAGTGCAACTTCAATGCAGTCTACCTACCCTACGTTTCTACATTCCTACCAAGGTGATGCTTGGCTAGTTATTGCTTTGTATTTTAGATATGGAATTAAAAGAGTTTCATCAGCAATTTCACCTTTAACTGTTCACCAGACTTCATCCCAATCTTCTGAAGTAAGTATACACTGTCTGCCTCTATCTTCCTGTCTATTTATCTGTTTCTGTGTCTATCTGTTTGACAAACCAATATTTTCAGTGAGATTTTTAGCTGGATTTTAGTGTGCATAGATTTCATGGAATTTAATGCAAAGTTAATTTTTAGGATCAACAAATTTCTGATGAAACTGTGTCATCATCTTCTGCAGCAGTCCCTAATACTCATATCGTTAAAAAATCTGAAAGTGCAGATGAAGAAAAAGCAGGCAAAACTGTTGATAAAAGTGTTGAATCTGATGAAAAACCACCTCTTATTGTTCCAGAGTCCCAGGAAATTGTAGAAAGTACCACTGACCAGACAAAGAAAGCATCAAACCACAAGAATCTAAATTCCAGACAAAAAGAAGACAATGTTGATTTTCAAATTGATGAAAAAACACAAGAGTTCTCAAAAGAAGAAAAGAAGCCTTTGAAACCAGAATCTAAAAAGGTGCTTCTCAAAACATAAATCGTCCTCTAAAATTTTAAGCTTTCTTGCAAGCATCGTTTGCACACGAAACTTTTCTTTTTGTGTTCTGCATTTTTAATTTTTTGTTTTCCACCACTATATTTACCTTCACACAGCCGTTAGGCAACAAATACAAAGAGGATGATCTAGTTTTAGGAACCAAATAATCATGCATGTTAATGCTATTCTTTCTAAAATAAGAATGAAGGATCTAATAAAAGCTGTTTTCCTTTAACAAAGTCCAAGTTATTTTATTAAGCTGGTTTCGAACAAAACAGGTTTTTAAAGAAACAAAAATAATACTTTCAGTTTGGATTGAAACATATAGGAACTGAAAATTTGTTGGCAATCAGATTTCAACAGGACGGTCATTGATAGCAGTTCCTTGTATATATGTACATATAAACTGACAATCTTATCCTGTATAAATATTCAGAAAATAATTTAAAAAAAAATTCGTGATTTGCAATTTTCCAATCAAATATGTTGCATTTTTGAGTGGTCCTTGCAAGTTCATGTTGACGTAATTCGTAAATAATTCGTTTTTCAAGGGTGTGCGTTAATATTATTGATTAATTTAATTGAGATTGTTTTGTAGGGTAAGAAATTGTTGAGTACAAACGTCATTGTTTTCCAAGACTCACCAGATCTTAATTATGAACCAAAACCGGTTGTTGCACCTTCAAAAAAGAAACAGCAACATAGAAAACCTTCAAAAAAGAAGACAAAATCAATTGGAAAAAGCAGTCATTCAGAAGAAGAACTGGCTGCTTTTGATTTCACCATGGTATATATACACATTTTTATAATATTGCTCATTTTGTTATTACTCTTTTCTTTAAGTAACAAGAATTTTCTTTGGCTTTGGTGCGAAACTATAAAAAAATTTAATTCTCTAGATGAATTACACTTTTTGTGACTTTTGTGGCAATTCACTGTGGCAAATCTGTAAAAATCCATACATCATTGAAACCTTTATACAAGTGTTAATTTCAATACAACACCCCTCAAACCTTGGGTAACATCAAGCGTTTAAGTTATAGTAGTGTTTCAGCTAATAGAAAATTTTAACATCAAGTCTGTTTATCTTATTTCCATTCAGAAAATAACTATCTTTTGGAGGCATTAATTCCTGATGATAATTTTAACAGGCTTTTTCAGGGAGAGTTTGTTACATAATTTGACATTTTACAATGTACTATCAACAGCTAAATAGCTGTGCGTGCGCACCTGTTAAACCTTAATGTAGTAACATTATGTTTAAAAAAAATATACGGTAAGACATGCATGAATAATATGTTATAACTAGCTAAGTAAAAAGAAAACACGTTTACGCTACTTTGGACGCCATATTATATATATATATCCATTTCATGTATACAATATAAGTTATATATATAAGTTGTTAACCCGTGAAAAAATCCACGGGTCACCCGTCTTTAAATTATACACTATTCCGTGTGCCTGTTGCACGACAATGCTTTTTTTTGCGGACAGACAGACACAATACGGCTATTATTATAGAGATGAATCAGTTACAACTCCAACCCCCCCAAAAAAACATTTTCTTACCCATTCTTTAATACACCTTCAAAAACCAAGAGTAAATTTATCCAAACTATGTTTTAAATCATAGACTGAAGAAGAAGAGGAAAATAAAGAGCTGCCTTCTGACTCATCAATGTTGAAACCTTCAAGACAGGCCAACCCAAAGACGAAATCAAAATCAAAGAAAAAATCAAAGACAAACAAACAGAAAGATATAAAGAAGACTTTGGAGGAATCTGTAAGCATTTTTTTTAGACATTTTTACCTACCTGATGAAAAATTTTGACACTCAGTAAGCTGGTCTCGAAAGTTTTTCTTTTATAAAAAGTAAACATTTAAACAAACACAGCTCATAAGTAGCTCAGCAAGACTGAGCTATATTTTTTTCATTGTTCCTTTCGTTCAACTTTATAACTCTTAAGCTTGTAACCAGTGGTGGTTCAGTTAGATGCAGCACTTATGTGTATTTAGTTATACAGAATTAATAACTCTACTAAATATTCTTCTAGATACCATTATTCTCTTTTTTTAATTTATAATTTGAAAATATAAACGCATCCACAGATCATTACAAAGTTAGAAAGGAATCATAAATATGGAATCGTTTCTTTATTGTTCTTTGTTCTTTGTTGTTCTTTTTTACATTATTTGCTTGTTGCTGGAAAAGTCAATAATGATGTCTCCTATTGTATCAAATGTGTAACCCTGTAAGACTTTACCTTGTCATCTTGCTCTTAAATAAAATAAATTATTATTCATAAATACTTTAGCTTCCATCAAATGATGAACAGGAGTCTAAGTCGCATTCTAAATCAAAAAGACCTACACGAGCAGCTAACAAGAAGGTTTTGTATAAAGAACTTAACAGTGACACTGAGGTATTCTTTGTTCTGTATTCATAAAAATTGATAATGTCTTTTTGTGGGTGCAGTGTTGAAAAAATGGTGAAAGAAATTAAAACCTTTTGCATGCATCAATATGCACCAACATGTACTACAGCTTCTGTACTACAGCTAGGCCAATGTGACCTTGCAGTGTAAGTAGTAAGATATTTTGAAAAAATATTTGACAAATCAGCGCTTTATTGCAGGATTTTGAAGAAAGCAAAAACACTTCAAATGTTGCAAAAGAGGTCAGTAGCTAGTTTTTTAAGCCATGCATTAATTTTTGTAAAAAAAATTATAATAACACTTCTCCCGTAGGCTGAAGTGGTATCTTCTTTAAAGAAAAATCACAGTAAAGGAAGGAAGTCAGTTTCTTTTATCTCACCTGTGGAGGAGACATCATATTTTGAAGTTGAACCGGACTACAATGAAACTGAGGCTGAACTCGAGGTGATTTCTTCTATTTTAATATTAAACTTTCCTTCCAATACCTCAGGTAAGTACCCCCTTTGAATAAGTACCTCAGCCATTTTAGGTATCCCCATGCCAAAGCACCTCTTTGTCAAGAATTTCAAAATCTAAGTAAGCTTCTGATTTTTTATTCCAGTTTTAAAAAGAAATTTCAAAAAGCAATAGCAATTTTCGTAAATACAAGGAATTTTTACTGTGATTTTTTTTAAAGAACTATCAAATATCTCTGTTAAGTGCCTTTTTATATTTTACTTTTTTATTGTCAATTAATCTATGTGACGTCTGGAGATTCATTGTTTGAAAACATCTGATTTTGTTCATTAAGAAAAAAAATTACTAGTCAATAATATTAACAGCAAACAACAAACAATAGTCGTCAGGACGACCCATGAAGAAACTTCAGAGTGACTTTTTATCAGCCAAAAGGTATAATTTAAGATATAACAAGTTTTATTACGCATTCTGACCAGGTTGTTTTTTTAGAATACAAGTAATATGGACGAAGTTATTGAAATTGAGTCAGGAAATACCAGTAAAAACATTGTTGAGTTTCCACCAGATGGCTCTCAAAGCGAAGTGACAGTGTTTAGAAATGTTGTACTTCAAGAACAACAAATTGATCAACAACTCTCACAGGAGAAGATAAACGAACAAGGTAATAACTTATACATACACTGAACCTTTATGTTTTTTATCTTTCCTCAATTATCTATGTACGTAGTCAGCTTTTTATATTTCTTTATATTTTTTCTATTATTAAACAAAAATTAACATTAAAGTATTGCAAATTTTTAAATAACTGTTTATTAAATTTTTGTTTGGGTGAAAATTACAGACGGTATTTTTATTGGATAATAGGGGCCTGTCTGGTGTTTGTTTAACTAAATATTGGAGTTTTTGGCGCTTATTTACTATTTAAGATATTTGCCTTAGTGTATATTTGAGAGAGACATAAAGTTTAGGATATATATTTACTTTTATAATTTTTCAATTGATATATATACAAAAATAGGTTTGTGAAATGAAAAATCACATGTTTGATGATTACTATTTGCTCAATTTGATCGAGTGGCGTCTTAAATCTTTATTATTATAATCATTTACCCAAGATAGCCTTTTTAGTTCCTATTGGCACTGCTATCAATAAGTTACCTGTGAAAGTGGATTTAAAGGTCCTATTTGAGCTACTGAAGCTGTACCAGTGCAGCAACTGCTTAACTAGACCACCTCTGTTTAGTGTTCTCATACTATACACTAAACAGAAGGGATAGATTAACTCTTTTATAGTCTCTGGCATGACTCTGCAGGGGATGAATCCACAACCTTCTACACTGCAAGAAAACGCTTTGCAACGATGCCACCATTCTTTGTAAATTTCTTGTACTTCGCTAAACATTTTAACCTATACACTAAAGCAGTTAATTTGGAACCGAAGAAGAAACTTGAATATGTTTGTTTTTAGAGTATCGTCTAAGAAAAGCACCCCCTGTATTGTTCATCCTTGAGAATTGATTGTGCTTTGTTTATTGTGTTTCTTTTAGAACTTTATCTTAAAATGGACTGTTAAATAGAGAAGTTATTTGATCTGTTACTAATCAGGGGCGGATCTAGGAAATTTTCTTAGTAGGTCATGGGGCGGAGCACCGGAAGCTTTCGCTAAAACGGGCCTTGCGGACCCTGAAATAGGCTTAAACGGGGACAAAAAAACATCGTATACAGACGTTTTAGACCTTGATAACAGAAACGAAACATTTTCGCCGTAGTACCACATAAACACTTCAGAAAACAAGAGGCTTGAAGATTTCCGTCATTAGCCTGGAAGATTCTAAAATTTAAAGTAGACATTGAAAACGGGGAATGGGGTAAACAAATCCTTTAGCATACTATAATTCTTAATTATTATTGTAACTAACCTGCAATGTTAAAATACAACTTAATAAATAAAAAATTAAAAATAATTTTTTTACATATATATAGTACTCTACTATTAGTAAAAACTTCAACTGGATTTTTTAAAACTGATCTTGAAAATTCTGGAAATTCCAGGATACAAATCTTGTTATGTATGAACATGACATTTGAATATAACTTCTGAACAAGTTCAATTCCAATGAATTATTATTCAATTAATTCAGAAATAAATACGTATTAACATTTGAATATTTCAGTTTTTAGGCCTTTAAAATTTACTGTTGTTGAAGATTTTTTGAAAATGTTGATGGTGCATGGTTTGATAACAGCTGATCTAAAAAATAAAGTACAAACTGAGAAACATGAATACAATTTTACAATAATAAACACTAGGTTGTTCAATTATTGTCTCCTTAACCTCCTTGCCTCTTTGATTTGAAGAGGGAATTTATCAAGAAGATACACATCAATGCCATGTGATGCACAAGGTATATTATATATATACAAATATATGTGCATAAATTTAATCAAGCTGGCTTTTGATATCTTTGTTAACTAAGTAACATATTAAGCAGGTGATACATGACTTTGAAACCTGTGGACGATATATACAGAATGCATTTTGTCGAAATCGATTAATATTGAATTTAACAAATTTTATCGTTTATTATCCAAATTTTCGAATTTGAATTTTTTTTGGAGAGTCTGATTAGTTGCAGTTTTTCATTTTGAAGAAAATAATTGGTAATTTAAAGTAGCATCACAAAGTGTCATTTGGAAGTTATTTTAGCCCTCCTTTTCCGAAAAGAACAGGAGTTGAGTGTAAAACCCCTCGTGGAAAATTTCGCAAAGCAGGACAACGTTTTTTTGTTGCTGGCGAAAAAGGCACACTAATCATATCAGAGCATTATTTTGTGTAGCTAGCTAGCTTGAGAGTTAGTGAAAGTCAGCACCAATCAAAAAGAGATCCAAATCAGCACCAAAAATATACATGAATTTAAAAACATAGTATTTAGCTAGCTAGCTAGCTCCCTAGCTAGCTACATCAATAAAGCTACTAACAACACAGTTAGTGGTCATAGTAACAAAAACGCATAGCTATTATAGAAACAACAAAAGATAAACATTAACAACTCACTTCAGCGTAATTGCACAACTATCCTTCTTTGATTTCACATACGCAGGAAGGCAGTATTCTGCATGGCAATTTCTTCGGATAAAACCAAAAGTTGTTTTTGCAACACGTCAGTAGATGGCAAAACAGAATTACATTTAACCTTTTTAATTAATTCAGCGTAAATTTGAGGTAACTCATCCAAATTTTCGTTTTCGAAAACTAACTTCACACTTTCTCAAGCTCTTGCAAGCCATGTTGAGAAAGGAAAGAATCTTCCGCGCCGTACTGATATTTATACCAAAACGCCTACAGAGAAACTATTTTGACAGGGTTGTTCAAGATTTTTTTTACTTAAAATAGGTCAGGCCCACATAGGTTGATTCTAGTCCACGCTGAAAGCCTCACGGGACAACCTAGAGCCAAGACTGGCTGACTTCAGATTTTCTGACTAAAAATAGGTCAGGCCCACATAGGTTGATTCTAGTCCACGGTGAAAGCCTCACGGGATAACCTAGAGCCAAGACTGGTTGACTTCAGATTTTCTGACTAAAAATAGGTCAGGCCTACATAGGTTGATTCTGGTCAACGGTGAAAGCCTTACGGTATAACCTAGAGCCAAGACTGGCTATTACAGGTCAGGTCCAACATAGGTTGATCTAATTCGCGTTATGAGATAGTCAATAACGAAAAGTAGCGAAAATAAGGCGGAATTTCGATCTTCAGATTCCGGGTAAATTCGACAGAATTCGATTTCGATCCTCGGATTTTTTTACTAGGTCGCGTGAAAGGGTTGACCTAGTCTAAATCCGCGCCTGCTAATAATGTCTTTTATTTTTTTAACTTTTATTTTTTATTTTGATTTGATTAATCTTTAATTTTCTTTCTTCTTTTAAGCCTCTTCATCAACTCCTGACAATTTGAACGAGAAGACCACAAAATTGAATAGGTGAGACTTTTTTCTTAATTTGGCATCCCTTAAAGTTTTTTTATTGACATCTAAATTTCATGCCAAAAGATTTCTTCCCCTTTTAGTGGCAAAGCTGTTAAGAAATGTGTCAAAACAAAAAGAAAAGGAGAAATTTATGAGATTCTTCCCAAGAGAGAACTCAAACCGTTTGAAAGAAACCTTCAGATAGGTTGGGGTAGAAAAGGTAAATTACCTGCCAGTGATGCATACAACTTTCCATCCAGTGACGAGGATAGCCAAGTCAATACAAGGAAGAAAAAGAGTAAAAAAGAAGAGCCGGCCTACATGGAAACACCTTGGTCACAACAAAAAGCTAAAAAGAAAAGAGTGAAACAAAAATATAATATAAATAAGAAGAAGACATATAAAAATGAAGTGGATTGTGTTGATGATGACAGTGGAAGTCAAAATAGTGACCACAAGGAGGAGGGAAGTTTTTGCTGTGAGGAGAGTGAGGAGAAGAAGAAAGGTAGAAGGGTTAACAGTAAGAAAATGATAGAAAAACATGTTAGAGAAAGACCTGAGAGAGCCAGATCAGTGAAAACTGTGACTAGAGAATCTACAAATAAAAAGAATTCACCTGCAGATGCTTTCAGTCCTAAAGAGGATGAGATTGTTTCACCAATTACGGAAAGCTTTGAAGTAACTGATTATGAAAGTTTGAGTTCTTCCAGTCAAGAAAGTACGAACAGTTCTAAAATAGATAAGTCTTCTGAAAAAAAAATAAAAAATAAAAAATCCACACCAAGTTTTAACGGATCTGTGAAGGGGAAAAGAAAATCGCCCCAAAGCAGTGTAGAATCTTCGCAAGAACTCTCCAGCGTTGAGGCTTCGCTAGAACAGCAGTTTTTCAATGAAACTCCAATGACTGTTACAAGAAGTGGTGTGAAGAAATGGGTACAGGATTTAAATCAAGTCTTCGAAAATATTGAAGAAGCCACGTCGAAAAAGGTTTGGAAAATTGTGTTATGTTATACGATAACATAATATTGATTTTCAAAGGCGATCTGTCCAAGTTCAGTTATGAAAAAAGTATTGAATACTGCGGAGCTTCAAGTGTTTTTTTTTCTTATGAAACAATAACACTCAGATTATAGGTATTAACAAACTGTAGAGTTTTCGGTAAAAATCATTTTTATGGTATAAAATACATAGATTAGGTCCAATTCTGTTGGTTATGTTCCTTGCGTAAAAATGCATTTAGGACTGTACAACTTTATTGTTTAGTAACTTCTTTGTTATAACCGATTCTCTCATTTTGATTGTATCTTTGATTTGTAATTTAATACCTACTAATATTAGAACATCAGTCAGAATTTTTTGAAATGATATAGACTTCCAGACGACGCATTCATTTACAAATGTTTCATCTCTAGCCTAGAAAAAAACTCTGGAAAAGTCCTGTAGTGATATTAAACGATGAACTCGAGAGATCTCTTAACTTACCTACGACACCTTCATTGGACCCTGTTTCACCGCACCCAGTATCTGAATCGAACAGAAGCACGCCTAAACCACACACACCAAGCCAAGTGACACGAAAATTATTGAAGAAAGAAATTCACATGAAATCAGTAAGTCCAGCACCAGTGATGGAGGTAGACGGCGATGATGATTTAAGTAGTGGCAGTTTTGCTGACTTTTGTAAGGTATTTCTAATTTTTGCTATATTTATTCATATAGTTTTACAGTAGTGTCAATGAGGTTACTGTCAGATGCTTAAGCGTTAAAAGGACTACGAAATATACATTTGTTTACCATTTTAGTGACTAACACGAAATAAGTGCTAAAACTGTAGAAAATTCCATGGAATGAAACTTAATAATAATAGCAGGATAGTTTTAAGACTGATGGAGTGTATACAATGATTGGAAGCATTTTTATGGATTAACAGGAATTGCCAAATTACCAAGACAAAATAAATAAATAAATTCACTTAATGCAGTAAGACAAATAGCCTAATGTATTGGTATATTTTTTGTTTTCTTCAATCTAGAACATTTTAAACCAGTCAAGTAAAGGTAGCTATGGCAATATTAGCAACAAATCCCACAATTCACCGATGGTAGAAGAACAACGAGCAGAAGTTGTGGAATCTCCGAAAATGAAGAAAAGAAAATTACTTTCAAAGGTTGGTATCTAAGCCTTGCTCATAACTTATCAAATTAATGTATTACCAAGACGTAGAAATACGAGGAAGCAGGGTTTTAGACATGTTTTGTTTTCAAGATGGCGCGTACTTGATTCTGTATTAAACCTCTGTTGTTTTTAGCCTCTTCAAAGAAAGCAGTATGAAGGTAAATACACATATTTTTTCGAAGTTTGACTCGAATCATACAGAGATGTCGGTTGTGGTCTCTCATTTTGGTTGGAGTGTTCAAATAAACCAAAATCAAGGCGATGCTTATTTCCTTTTTTCTCACCAGTTAAATAAAAGTTGATAAGGTTTTTCTTAGAATCTAGTTTAAGAAAACATTAGACGGACGTTTGACCAAAAATGAAGAACGCCTGAAAAACAAGAAAATTTCCCCAATGAAAACCAAAGTAGCGTTACACCGCTTTCTATTAAGTGATAGAGCTAATTAGCGCACTAGCTGCAGCCAGTGTAATTTAAAAAGAAAAGAAGCGTTTACAGTTAAGCCAGTTAGGCTTTTAAAATTGTTCAGATAAGAATGGTAATAAGACAATTTCAGCCTCAATTTCTTATTTACCTTTCAGCCAAAGTCATTTCAAAATTTAATGCGAACAAAAAACGCATGACAAAAAAAGTCATGCAGTGAGGCCGCCGCAAGGAACTGTGTTTTAATGTGAATGTAGCTAAAGTTTACAAACTTAGTGAAAGAATTTTTTAACACCAAAAAATAAATGCATTAAAAAAACATTGATAACTGTGCTATACGATATGTGTTTTGCTTCGTAGTGGTGGAAGATGAAGCACCAGCTAGAGTGGTATTTGAAGAGAAAGTTAGCAAAGTTGGTAGAAGGCTGGAAGAAAGACTCAGTAGCTATGTATTAAGCAGTAAGATTTTGTTGATACTATTATCACATTAACTTTACTAGACACACACGCAATAAATAATCTTTTAACGGTTGTGAGTGATACTTTTAGAAGCTGGGGGATTTTAATAAAATAATTTGTTCCATCTATTTTTTTGGTTTTTTGTTCTTTTTTTTACTCTACTGTGGTGTATTTACTTTAAATGTTGTTAAATCTTACATTGATGACGATTTTATATTTTTGTTAAGTAGGCGAGACACCTAACACGAGTTTGATGGATGATCGAGCAAATGTCTTACCAACCCAAGATAGTGTAGAATTAGATGTAAGATTTTGAGCCAAAACTTTTTTTATATGAGTTCAGTTTTTCTCACCAGAATAGGTGGTTAAATAGAATAGTTAATATTGTATTATTCTAAGATAATACAAAGACTGTGTGTTCCATCAACGGCTTTCTATATTTTTAAATTAATGACATTGCTTTTTTTAGGATGAAGACATGCATATAGATTACCCAACCATTGATTCACACGAGGTACGGATAAAACTGTTTTAATTTAAGTACTTGAAAGTCACCAAAATAATCCAGTCATTTTAGCTAATTACCTTGAAAAAATTCTAAATAAGCCGAGCATAGTCACAGACCCTTGCAAATCATGTAAAAAGACCAGACTCTGTCCAATTATTATCTCTGGTAGAATGAATTATATTAATTTTGCCTGAGTAACTTCATGTACTCTCTTCATAATTAAAATTTTAAAAATCAATTGATCTGAAAACTACTCCTACTACTTGTAACTTCAATAAGTCGTTTTTGCTGAGTCATCACAGGGTAACCACATGGAAACCCATTATAAAACTTTGAATCTAAAACTGCGATGAATGAAAAATTTAGAACTTCGTTCAGCACGTTTCTTATAAAATATTTTTATGTTTTTATAGATTATGAAGAAGTACATGTGTAGCAGTCAAGGAGGTAGTGAACGAAACAATGGTAAGCTTACATATGTTTGTGTGTAGTACTTCAATGGGAAGCTCTACTTCAGTTACTGATTGGCTGACGTATACTATTTTTTGCGAATGTCAGTCAAATTCGTGACTGTTGGTACACGAAAAAATTAATATGCTCAAAGCAAAATTAAAAAGTATTGAAGGCTCACTGAATGCGTGTGGTCAATAATCTTATCTGTGAAAAAGAAACCAGCGTTTAAGTTAGTCAAGGAAAATTAATAGTCGGAGAAAACTTGGTCACCAACCAATGCATATAATTAGATTAAATTAATCGGAGAAACTGTTAGCCGGGAGGGAGGCTTTAGGTACTGACCCTCGAGATAAGCCACTTTTCCCCGTTTGTTCCCTCAATAAGGTATCTAACTAAACCGGTAATAGATTCTATTGATGGGGGTTCTGCCTATGTCAAGTAATTTAACACTGATCGTGCGATACCCATTCATTTTTTAATATTCAACGAAAATAAAACAGTAACGCTTTGATAAAAGAGAATGTGAAACAGGTAGAATAGTATTGCTTATGGATGCCACAGTACAGAATGTTGTTACTATCTTTTCGTTACAGAAGAAGATGTATCTGATTCAGATGAATACAATACACATCACAATCAAGTTGATATTCCTGCTATACGTGATACTGTAGGGTAAGCTTCCTAAATCATGTTTCATCTGACATTTTATGACATTTATTAGTACAAATCGCCACAGAATTCAACCTTATCGTTTTGAATATTTGTACCTGTGTAAGATAAAAATTTTAAAGAAACAATTATCACAACATGTGAATTAGCGAAAATTTAGTCCAAGTAACTCGATTTAAACATCTCGAAATTCCTATTTATCCCTCTGAATGGACTTGTATTAAATGTTTTAGTGACGAGATCCACGATGTATTGAAATCATTCGGTGCGAATATAAACAAAACATTAAGCGTAAGTATAACATAGTTGTAATAAATACTCTCCTAAACTACACTATAAGAAACACGATTTCATATAGCCTTCAGCTGATATAAACGTCCAGGCGAGACTACACCTCTTGAAGGTTGAGAGACAAAAAAAGAAAGCGCATTTTCACTAGGAAAAAACTAGCCTGTTTTTATCTGTTTGCACAAAAAGGTTTATTCTGGTAATTTGATAACACCTAATGGCAAAGAGTTGTCCTATTACAGAACGATCTAGGATAGCTCCTAAAGAATAGCCATAGAACGTCAAGAAAACCATGAATATATTGATTGTAAGCATGCCGATGATACTTTTTTATATGATGGCTGGTCAGGGAGATTTTACTATAAATGAAATCAGGCTAAAGAAATTACCCTTGAGCTTTTGTTCTGTTACTGTAGTGTGACTTCGTAGTTTTAGTGACTACGGCTTAAGTGGGTTGAAAAACGTTTTAAAAAAAGAAAAAAAATGCATATTATTATATGTAGTTCTTAATAAATAAAAAATGTGACTTGTATCTATATATAAACTTTGAATGCGCAAGAAACGCCAGAAAAAATTTGTGCAACAAAAGACTCAGGAATAGACAATTTTAAACAAGTTTGCCTAGAAATGATGTTGAGGGTGATTATAGTAGGTTGTATTTAAATGAAAGTGTGTTTGTAGTAATTTATTTTTCTTGCTGATATTATTAGCAAAAGAGAAATGGTATCGACAAGTTTATATCCAAGGTGAACAAATTGATGGAAAGAAAAATGCATTCTGTGTGGAACGATCAACGAGAGTTAAGGTACTTCATGTTTCAACATGTTTGTAAATTAACTCCTTGTATAATCTGTGAGCACGTATATATTTGGAAAAACCATTTTCACGTATTTATTTGCTCAGTTTGCCAATCAAAATCAAGCGGTAATCACGTGGTTTGTATGAAACTTACGTAACGTTTCAAAATAAAACATTTGTTTGTCTACGATCCTAGAAAAAAATATTGACACAAAGGTAGTTTTTTCGTCATTTTTTCAAACATAGACAAAAGCTTTATACACTGAATGCTTCGCAACCGGCAAGTCGCTACTTTTGCATGCACGCAGGATACGCAGACAGCTTTTATAATGTGCTAATCTCATTCTCTAGCATGCCTGCACTACGAAATAATCCCCCCCCCCCCACAAAAAAAAAAAAAAGAAAAGAAAAAAAACTGCTGCCGTTGTCGCCGTCACTACCATCGTCGTTTTTTTGTTATTATTTGTGTTTCATAATATTTTACAGGCAAGATGTTGATTCTGTATTTCATGAAAGCTGGCTGAAAGAATTAGAAGAATGGTATAGTGGTTGCCAACATAAAGAGAAAAAATTATCCGTGCGTTTAGTATTTTTTGTTCAAAAGTCTGTGTATGTTTTTATTTCACTCCTGGAAACTTATTGAAACTCCTGGAAATGGATTGTGCTCCTAGAAAAATTAGCTGGGAAGTTCCGTAAATGGGAGAGACTCTTAGAAAATAAGTTTTTTGAATCTGTTTTCGTCAAGTTATGTTTACTGTTTACTTTTTTTCCTCGTTTATATTTTCTTTTTGTCAAACTAATCCCCTCCTGAAAAAAAATCCTGTTGTACTGCTGGAAAAGTCCTGCAATTTACTTTTTGGTAATGAGTAGGCACCCTTAGTTTAACTTACTAGTTTTTAAACCTGAAAAAAAATTTATGTCCCAGGTTTACTCGTGACCTGTTCCCAATCGTCCCCATCTAAATTTGACTAATTTCCAAGAGAGCATAATTTTATGTGTGATAGTACTGTATTGGATGTAATGAAATATTTTTTTAGAATATTCTAAGCCAACTCAAAGTTACATTTGAAGAGCAAAGTGACGATGACAAAAAGAGGTAAGTTATGACCTGTACAATAAATTATGATTTTAGGTGGATTCAATATCTTGATAGCCGGGAGACCCATTGTGACCCAGCATGCCACAAACGGATTTTCAATTTTGGGGAATTCCCTCTTCTTCGAGTGAATGCTTTTACTGACCCAAACAAACATATTTAACACCCAGATTGTTTTTACGAGGTAATATGTGGCCACGCTTGTAAATGGGCTTATGTTAGGTGGTCGATTTAAAGTCATGTTTTTTTCTAAAAAAATTGTTTACGTATAGGCGAAACTCAAATTTGATATCATCGAAGAAAACTTCGTTTTCTAGATTAATATATTGAACCTTTCCTTGTACTTTACCATAGAATCAAGCGCATGAAGCAGACACACCAAATGTATTTTGAACAAAAGAAAAAAGTCATACAACAGGAACGACAGTTACAGGTAGGTCACGTGACAAAGGTAAAAGCGCTTCATGTGTATGATTGAGTGTGGCGTGTTGAAGTTTCTGTAGTGAATACAGTTAGCTCTCGGTAACTCGAACACCGGATAACTCGAACTTTCATCATCTCGGATCATTTTCTTGCGTCCCTTGAACTTTCGTTAATACTTTTCTATACAAAACTCCGGATAACTCGAACTTTTTACTCGAGAAAAGGAAATAAAAGACTAGATAAATGGCAGATTTTGTTTTAGTTTTTATTAACTTCTGATGTAATATAGACAATGCTGTCTGTCAAGGCAAATTCAATTTACAAGGGACTTGATTCCCTTTTACATCGCAAAGTTTGCACCTTTTCCCGGTAACTGTTGCCTAACTCGAACTATCGTTAAGTCAAGCTATTTTCCTCAGCCCCTTAGAGGTTAGAGTTACCTGGAGTAAACTGTAGCAATGTATTTACTGCACAAATTGGCAAGTTAGGGTAAAACGTTTTTAATTGGTCCTTGTTTGGTACAGTGAGTGATCAAATATATTTTAATATTCACGATCTTTCCCGTGGAAATAGAGAGAACCAACTGTTTACACCTTGTAGAAATATAAAGAAAAATACTTCATACGCAGATAGGAAAGCAGGAAAATATCAACTACCGGGAATTTTCCTAATCATTTTAAGAACAGGGCGTCACTAAAGAAGTTGCTAAAACTACAAGATATTACTCAAAACTACACACAGTGATAAAGAAAGGTCTTCTCCCCCTGTGATCCCTCTGTAATGAGCAATATTTTTTAACTTTAGAGTGCTGTTCAAGAGAAATTACGCCACGATGTTAAAAAGTTGAGAAATCAAATGTTACATCAATCGGTATGTAGATGAAATTCACCCTTTTTTATAAGAATAGTATTTTTTCATTTCAACATGAATATTCTTAACTTTTTTGGGCAAAAATCATCCTGATATATTCTTAGCATACTAGTCGTCAGCCCGTGGAATAATCCACGGGTTCGCCCGTCCTTTTTATACCGCATTGCGTGCGTCTCGCTACTTGCGCAGCTAAGCTACCATTTTGCGTGACGGACAGACGTATACGGGTATTTTAATATAGATTCTTAGCACAATTCAGATTGAAAGATTTGAGAATTCAGACTGGTATACAAATCACTTCTAAGGTGCTGTTGTTTAAGCTGTTTATGTCGAAACAACTAGAGTTTGTAGGGAAAATACTTCAACTGAAACCTTAGAAAACATAGGATGCAAGCAAAATTTCCTTATTCTTATGACATCCGTAACATTTTGTCTAGTGTCATCTTATAGAATATATTCTTATAAAAAAAAGCGTACAGTATGCAATTTAATGAAATCAAATTCAATGTAAAACCATTCCACTAAGACCTTAGTAGTCTTGACAAAAACTCACATGTCTGTCCTACGAAAAACTGTCGTTCACCGCTTTTCCTGCGAGAAATCTGTATCACATAAAATGCCTTTTCGTCAAATGAATTTGCTTCTGCGTTGATATCAGTTGCTCCTATTGCAAGAAGCTTACTTTTTGTTTCATAACAGTTTCTCTTCACATAATTTCTAAGAAAATAAAAAGACAAAGATAAAATGTACGCGTGTTTCTTACGTAATCTGTGAGCTCGATTATTTTTTGTAGAAATCGCTTGAGATGGCAAATATTCGACGTTCACTGCAGTCGATGTTGAACAACGTGTAATCATTTCAAGAGTTGGGTTTTATATTTACATGCTATGCTTGAGCATATTAGATCAAAGTATTCCCGACATAACATTTTAGCC
>JASGCC010001631.1:0-34323 GCA_030067915.1 Hydractinia echinata
ATTTGGTCCCACAGTAAAAATGACTTATTTATCTAAATTTTTAAATAAAGCGCTACCACAGCGCCAGTGTAATCGCTGAGTTCCAGCAATCATGTCAAATTAAGAGAGATGTTATTTTTGGAGGTCCAATTGTCTCATTTATCCATTCATAGGTCAAAAGTCCCAAAATCAGTTCAATTAAGTCCCACAGTCAATCGTTTCACTGTTAAAGCGATGCAACCTAGTAATATCAGAAAATATCGCTAAATACATGTTGGTACGAATATGTGACGCAACCGTTGTAACTCAAACGGATTGATACCGTTAGAAAGTCAATGAAATGTAGTTTTGTGAAATCTGTCTCTATTCTTCAGCGCGCGGCTACACGGCTAGGATTGGTCCCACAGTAAAAAATGACTTATTTATCTAAATTTTAAATAAAGCGCTACCACAGCGCCCAGTGTATTGCTGAGTTCTCAGCAATCATGTCAAATTTAAGAAGAATGTTATTCTTGGAGTCCAATTGTCTCATTTATTCACATTTATAAGGTCAAAGTCCAAAATCAGTTCAATTAAGTCCCACAGTCAATCGTTTCAACTGTTAAAAAGCGATGCAACCTAGTAATATCAGAAAAATATCGCTAAATACATGTTGTACGAATATGTGACGCAACCGTTGTAACTCAAACGACTGATACCGTTAGAAAGTCAATGAATGTAGTTTTTGAAACTGTCTCTATTTCTTCAGCGCGCGCTAACGGCTAGGATTGGTCCCACAGTAAAAAATGACTTATTTATCTAAATTTTTAAATAAAGCGCTACCACAGCGCCCAGTGTAATGCTGAGTTCCAGCAATCATGTCAAATTAAGAAGAATGTTATTTCTTGGAGTCCAATTGTCTCATTTATCACATTTATAGGTCAAAGTCCAAAATCAGTTCATTAAGTCCCACAGTCAATCGTTTCACTGTTAAAAGCGATGCAACCTAGTAATATCAGAAAAATATCGCTAAATACATGTTGGTACGAATATGTGACGCAACCGTTGTAACTCAAACGGACTGATACCGTTAGAAAGTCAATGAAATGTAGTTTTTGAAACTGTCTCTATTTCTTCAGCGCGCGCTAAACGGCTAGGATTGGTCCCACAGTAAAAAATGACTTATTTATCTAAATTTTAAATAAAGCGCTAACCACACACGCCCAGTGTAATCGCTGAGTTCCAGCAATCATGTCAAATTAAGAAGAATGTTATTTTCTTGGAGTCCATTGTCTCATTTATTCACATTTATAAGGTCAAAGTCCAAAATCAGTTCAATTAAGTCCCACAGTCAATCGTTTCACTGTTAAAAGCGATGCAACCTAGTAATATCAGAAAAATATCGCTAAATACATGTTGGTACGAATATGTGACGCAACCGTTGTAACTCAAACGGACTGATACCGTTAGAAAGTCAATGAAATGTAGTTTTTGAAACTGTCTCTATTTCTTCACGCGCGCTAACGGCTAGGATTGGTCCACAGTAAAAAATGACTTATTTATCTAAATTTTTAAATAAAGCGCTACCCACAGCGCCAGTGTAATCGCTGAGTTCCAGCAATCATGTCAAATTAAGAAGAATGTTATTTCTTGGAGTCCAATTGTCTCATTTATCACATTTATAAGGTCAAAGTCCAAAATCAGTTCAATTAAGTCCCACAGTCAATCGTTTCACTGTTAAAAGCGATGCAACCTAGTAATATCAGAAAAATATCGCTAAATACATGTTGGTACGAATATGTGACGCAACCGTTGTAACTCAAACGGACTGATACCGTTAAAAGTCAATGAAATGTAGTTTTTGAAACTGTCTCTATTTCTTCAGCGCGCGCTAACGGCTAGGATTGGTCCCACAGTAAAAAATGACTTATTTATCTAAATTTTTAAATAAAGCGCTACCACAGCGCCCAGTGTAATCGCTGAGTTCCAGCAATCATGTCAAATTAAGAAGAATGTTATTTCTTGGAGTCCAATTGTCTCATTTATCACATTTATAAGGTCAAAGTCCAAAATCAGTTCAATTAAGTCCCACAGTCAATCGTTTCACTGTTAAAAGCGATGCAACCTAGTAATATCAGAAAAATATCGCTAAATACATGTTGGTACGAATATGTGACGCAACCGTTGTAACTCAAACGGACTGATACCGTTAGAAAGTCAATGAAATGTAGTTTTTGAAACTGTCTCTATTTCTTCAGCGCGCGCTAACGGCTAGGATTGGTCCCACAGTAAAAAATGACTTATTTATCTAAATTTTAAATAAAGCGCTACCACAGCGCCCAGTGTAATCGCTGAGTTCCAGCAATCATGTCAAATTAAGAAGAATGTTATTTCTTGGAGTCCAATTGTCTCATTTATTCACATTTATAAGGTCAAAGTCCAAAATCAGTTCAATTAAGTCCCACAGTCAATCGTTTCACTGTTAAAAGCGATGCAACCTAGTAATATCAGAAAAATATCGCTAAATACATGTTGGTACGAATATGTGACGCAACCGTTGTAAACTCAAACGGACTGATACCGTTAAGAAAGTCAATGAAATGTAGTTTTTGAAACTGTCTCTATTTCTTCAGCGCGCGCTAACGGCTAGGATTGGTCCCACAGTAAAAAATGACTTATTTATCTAAATTTTTTAAATAAAGCGCTACCACAGCGCCCAGTGTAATCGCTGAGTTCCAGCAATCATGTCAAATTAAGAAGAATGTTATTTCTTGGAGTCCAATTGTCTCATTTATTCACATTTATAAGGTCAAAGTCCAAAATCAGTTCAATTAAGTCCCACAGTCAATCGTTTCACTGTTTAAAAGCGATGCAACCTAGTAATATCAGAAAAATATCGCTAAATACATGTTGGTACGAATATGTGACGCAACCGTTGTAACTCAAACGGATTGATACCGTTAGAAAGTCAATGAAATGTAGTTTTTGAAACTGTCTCTATTTCTTCAGCGCGCGCTAACGGCTAGGATTGGTCCCACAGTAAAAAATGACTTATTTATCTAAATTTTTAAATAAAGCGCTACCACAGCGCCCAGTGTAATCGCTGAGTTCCAGCAATCATGTCAAATTAAGAAGAATGTTATTTCTTGGAGTCCAATTGTCTCATTTTTCACATTTATAAGGTCAAAGTCCAAAATCAGTTCAATTAAGTCCCACAGTCAATCGTTTCACTGTTAAAAGCGATGCAACCTAGTAATATCAGAAAAATATCGCTAAATACATGTTGGTACGAATATGTGACGCAACCGTTGTAACTCAAACGGATTGATACCGTTAGAAAGTCAATGAAATGTAGTTTTTGAAACTGTCTCTATTTCTTCAGCGCGCGCTAACGGCTAGGATTGGTCCCACAGTAAAAAATGACTTATTTATCTAAATTTTTAAATAAAGCGCTACCACAGCGCCCAGTGTAATCGCTGAGTTCCAGCAATCATGTCAAATTAAGAAAGAATGTTATTTCTTGGAGTCCAATTGTCTCATTTTTCGCATTTATAAGGTCAAAGTCCAAAATCAGTTCAATTAAGTCCCACAGTCAATCGTTTCACTGTTAAAAGCGATGCAACCTAGTAATATCAGAAAAATATCGCTAAATACATGTTGGTACGAATATGTGACGCAACCGTTGTAACTCAAACGGATTGATACCGTTAGAAAGTCAATGAAATGTAGTTTTTGAAACTGTCTCTATTTCTTCAGCGCGCGCTAACGGCTAGGATTGGTCCCACAGTAAAAAATGACTTATTTATCTAAATTTTTAAATAAAGCGCTACCACAGCGCCCAGTGTAATCGCTGAGTTCCAGCAATCATGTCAAATTAAGAAGAATGTTATTTCTTGGAGTCCAATTGTCTCATTTATCACATTTATAAGGTCAAAGTCCAAAATCAGTTCAATTAAGTCCCACAGTCAATCGTTTCACTGTTAAAAGCGATGCAACCTAGTAATATCAGAAAAATATCGCTAAATACATGTTGGTACGAATATGTGACGCAACCGTTGTAACTCAAACGGATTGATACCGTTAGAAAGTCAATGAAATGTAGTTTTTGAAACTGTCCTCTATTTCTTCAGCGCGCGCTAACGGCTAGGATTGGTCCCACAGTAAAAAATGACTTATTTATCTAAATTTTAAATAAAGCGCTACCACAGCGCCCAGTGTAATCGCTGAGTTCCAGCAATCATGTCAAATTAAGAAGAATGTTATTTCTTGGAGTCCAATTGTCTCATTTTTCACATTTATAAGGTCAAAGTCCAAAATCAGTTCAATTAAGTCCCACAGTCAATCGTTTCACTGTTAAAAGCGATGCAACCTAGTAATATCAGAAAAATATCGCTAAATACATGTTGGTACGAATATGTGACGCAACCGTTTGTAACTCAAACGGACTTGATACCGTTAGAAAGTCAATGAAAATGTAGTTTTTGAAACTGTCTCTATTTCTTCAGCGCGCGCTAACGGCTAGGATTGGTCCCACAGTAAAAAATGACTTATTTATCTAAATTTTTAAATAAAGCGCTACCACAGCGCCCAGTGTAATCGCTGAGTTCCAGCAATCATGTCAAATTAAGAAGAATGTTATTTCTTGGAGTCCAATTGTCTCATTTATCACATTTATAAGGTCAAAGTCCAAAATCAGTTCAATTAAGTCCCACAGTCAATCGTTTCACTGTTAAAAGCGATGCAACCTAGTAATATCAGAAAAATATCGCTAAATACATGTTGGTACGAATATGTGACGCAACCGTTGTAACTCAAACGGACTGATACCGTTAGAAAGTCAATGAAATGTAGTTTTTGAAACTGTCTCTATTTCTTCAGCGCGCGCTAACGGCTAGGATTGGTCCCACAGTAAAAAATGACTTATTTATCTCAATTTTTAAATAAAGCGCTACCACAGCGCCCAGTGTAATCGCTGAGTTCCAGCAATCATGTCAAATTAAGAAGAATGTTATTTCTTGGAGTCCAATTGTCTCATTTATCACATTTATAAGGTCAAAGTCCAAAATCAGTTCAATTAAGTCCCACAGTCAATCGTTTCACTGTTAAAAGCGATGCAACCTAGTAATATCAGAAAAATATCGCTACATACATGTTGGTACGAATATGTGACGCAACCGTTGTAACTCAAACGGATTGATACCGTTAGAAAGTCAATGAAATGTAGTTGTTGAAACTGTCTCTATTTCTTCAGCGCGCGCTAACGGCTAGGATTGGTCCCACAGTAAAAAATGACTTATTTATCTGAATTTTTAAATAAAGCGCTACCACAGCGCCCAGTGTAATCGCTGAGTTCCAGCAATCATGTCAAATTAAGAAGAATGTTATTTCTTGGAGTCCAATTGTCTCATTTATCACATTTATAAGGTCAAAGTCCAAAATCAGTTCAATTAAGTCCCACAGTCAATCGTTTCACTGTTAAAAGCGATGCAACCTAGTAATATCAGAAAAATATCGCTAAATACATGTTGGTACGAATATGTGACGCAACCGTTTTAACTCAAACGGATTGATACCGTTAGAAAGTCAATGAAATGTAGTTTTTGAGACTGTCTCTATTTCTTCAGCGTGCGCTAACGGCTAGTATTGGTCCCACAGTAAAAAATGACTTATTTATCTCAATTTTTAAATAAAGCGCTACCACAGCGCCCAGTGTAATCGCTGAGTTCCAGCAATCATGTCAAATTAAGAAGAATGTTATTTCTTGGAGTCCAATTGTCTCATTTATCACATTTATAAGGTCAAAGTCTAAAATCAGTTCAATTAAGTCCCACAGTCAATCGTTTCACTGTTAAAAGCGATGCAACCTAGTAATATCAGAAAAATATCGCTAAATACATGTTGGTACGAATATGTGACGCAACCGTTGTAACTCAAACGGATTGATACCGTTAGAAAGTCAATAAAATGTAGTTGTTGAAACTGTCTCTATTTCTTTAGCGCGCGCTAACGGCTAGGATTGGTCCCACAGTAAAAAATGACTTATTTATCTGAATTTTTAAATAAAGCGCTACCACAGCGCCCAGTGTTATCGCTGAGTTCCAGCAATCATGTCAAATTAAGAAGAATGTTATTTCTTGGAGTCCAATTGTCTCATTTATCGCATTTATAAGGTCAAAGTCCAAAATTAGTTCAATTAAGTCCCACAGTCAATCGTTTCACTGTTAAAAGCGATGCAACCTAGTAATATCAGAAAAATATCGCTAAATACATGTTGGTACGAATATGTGACGCAACCGTTGTAACTCAAACGGATTGATACCGTTAGAAAGTCAATGAAATGTAGTTTTTGAAACTGTCTCTATTTCTTCAGCGCGCGCTAACGGCTAGGATTGGTCCCACAGTAAAAAATGACTTATTTATCTAAATTTTAAATAAAGCGCTACCACAGCGCCCAGTGTAATCGCTGAGTTCCAGCAATCATGTCAAATTAAGAAGAATGTTATTTCTTGGAGTCCAATTGTCTCATTTATCACATTTATAAGGTCAAAGTCCAAAATCAGTTCAATTAAGTCCCACAGTCAATCGTTTCACTGTTAAAAGCGATGCAACCTAGTAATATCAGAAAAATATCGCTAAATACATGTTGGTACGAATATGTGACGCAACCGTTTTAACTCAAACGGATTGATACCGTTAGAAAGTCAATGAAATGTAGTTTTTGAAACTGTCTCTATTTCTTCAGCGCGCGCTAACGGCTAGTATTGGTCCCACAGTAAAAAATGACTTATTTATCTAAATTTTTAAATAAAGCGCTACCACAGCGCCCAGTGTAATTGCTGAGTTCCAGCAATCATGTCAAATTAAGAAGAACGTTATTTCTTGGAGTCCAGTTGTCTCATTTATCGCATTTATAAGGTCAAAGTCCAAAATCAGTTCAATTAAGTCCCACAGTCAATCGTTTCACTGTTAAAAGCGATGCAACCTAGTAATATCGGAAAAATATCGCTAAATACATGTTGGTACGAATATGTGACGCAACCGTTGTAACTCAAACGGATTGATACCGTTAGAAAGTCAATGAAATGTAGTTTTTGAACTGTCTCTATTTCTTCAGCGCGCGCTAACGGCTAGGATTGGTCCCACAGTAAAAAATGACTTATTTATCTAAATTTTTAAATAAAGCGCTACCACAGCGCCCAGTGTAATCGCTGAGTTCCAGCAATCATGTCAAATTAAGAAGAATGTTATTTCTTGGAGTCCAATTGTCTCATTTATCACATTTATAAGGTCAAAGTCCAAAATCAGTTCAATTAAGTCCCACAGTCAATCGTTTCACTGTTAAAAGCGATGCAACCTAGTAATATCAGAAAAATATCGCTAAATACATGTTGGTACGAATATGTGACGCAACCGTTGTAACTCAAACGGATTGATACCGTTAGAAAGTCAATGAAATGTAGTTTTTGAAACTGTCTCTATTTCTTCAGCGCGCGCTAACGGCTAGGATTGGTCCCACAGTAAAAAATGACTTATTTATCTAAATTTTTAAATAAAGCGCTACCACAGCGCCCAGTGTAATTGCTGAGTTCCAGCAATCATGTCAAATTAAGAAGAATGTTATTTCTTGCAGTCCAGTTGTCTCATTTATCGCATTTATCAGGTCAAAGTCCAAAATCAGTTCAATTAAGGTCCCACAGTCAATCGTTTCACTGTTAAAAGCGATGCAACCTAGTAATATCAGGAAAAATATCGCTAAATACATGTTGGTACGAATATGTGACGCAACCGTTGTAACTCAAACGGATTGAGACCGTTAGAAAGTCAATGAAATGTAGTTTTTGAACTGTCTCTATTTCTTCAGCGCGCGCTAACGGCTTGTATTGGTCCCACAGTAAAAAATGACTTATTTATCTAAGTTTTTAAATAAAGCGCTACCACAGCGCCCAGTGTAATCGCTGAGTTCCAGCAATCATGTCAAATTAAGAAGAATGTTATTTCTTGGAGTCCAATTGTCTCATTTATCACATTTATAAGGTCAAAGTCCAAAATCAGTTCAATTAAGTCCCACAGTCAATCGTTTCACTGTTAAAAGCGATGCAACCTAGTAATATCAGAAAAATATCGCTAAATACATGTTGGTACGAATATGTGACGCAACCGTTGTAACTCAAACGGACTGATACCGTTAGAAAGTCAATGAAATGTAGTTTTTGAAACTGTCTCTATTTCTTCAGCGCGCGCTAACGGCTAGGATTGGTCCCACAGTAAAAAATGACTTATTTATCTAAATTTTTAAATAAAGCGCTACCACAGCGCCCAGTGTAATCGCTGAGTTCCAGCAATCATGTCAAATTAAGAAGAATGTTATTTCTTGGAGTCCAATTGTCTCATTTATCACATTTATAAGGTCAAAGTCAAAATCAGTTCAATTAAGTCCCACAGTCAATCGTTTCACTGTTAAAAGCGATGCAACCTAGTAATATCAGAAAAATATCGCTAAATACATGTTGGTACGAATATGTGACGCAACCGTTGTAACTCAAACGGACTGATACCGTTAGAAAGTCAATGAAATGTAGTTTTTGAAACTGTCTCTATTTCTTCAGCGCGCGCTAACGGCTAGTATTGGTCCCACAGTAAAAAATGACTTATTTATCTAAGTTTTTAAATAAAGCGCTACTACAGCGCCCAGTGTAATCGCTGAGTTCCAGCAATCATGTCAAATTAAGAAGAATGTTATTTCTTGGAGTCCAATTGTCTCATTTATCACATTTATAAGGTCAAAGTCCAAAATCAGTACAATTAAGTCCCACAGTCAATCGTTTCACTTTTAAAAGCGATGCAACCTAGTAATATCAGAAAAATATCGCTAAATACATGTTGGTACGAATATGTGACGCAACCGTTTTAACTCAAACGGATTGATACCGTTAGAAAGTCATTGAAATGTAGTTTTTGAAACTGTCTCTATTTCTTCAGCGCGCGTTAACGGCTAGGATTTGTCCCACAGTAAAAATGACTTATTTATCTAAATTTTTAAATAAAGCGCTACCACAGCGCCCAGTGTAATCGCTGAGTTCCAGCAATCATGTCAAATTAAGAAGAATGTTATTTCTTGGAGTCCAATTGTCTCATTTATCACATTTATAAGGTCAAAGTACAAAATCAGTTCTATTAAGTCCCACAGTCAATCGTTTCACTGTTAAAAGCGATGCAACCTAGTAATATCAGAAAAATATCGCTAAATACATGTTGGTACGAATATGTGACGCAACCGTTGTAACTCAAACGGATTGATACCGTTAGGAAGTCAATGAAATGTAGTTTTTGAAACTGTCTCTATTTCTTTAGCGCGCGCTAACGGCTAGTATTGGTCCCACAGTAAAAAATGACTTATTTATCTAAATTTCTAAATAAAGCGCCACCACAGCGCCCAGTGTAATTGCTGAGTTCCAGCAATCATTTCAAATTAAAAAGAACGTTATTTCTTGCAGTCCAGTTGTCTCATTTTTCGCATTTATCAGGTCAAAGTCCAAAATCAGTTCAATTAAGTCCCACAGTCAATCGTTTCACTGTTAAAAGCGATGCAACCTAGTAATATCAGAAAAATATCGCTAAATACATGTTGGTACGAATATGTGACGCAACCGTTGTAACTCAAACGGACTGATACCGTTAGAAAGTCAATGAAATATAGTTTTTGAAACTGTCTCTATTTCTTCAGCGCGCGCTAACGGCTAGGATTGGTCCCACAGTAAAAAATGACTTATTTATCTAAATTTTTAAATAAAGCGCTACCACAGCGCCCAGTGTAAGCGTTGAGTTCCAGCAATCATGTCAAATTAAGAAGAATGTTATTTCTTGGCGTCCAATTGTCTCAATTATCACATTTATAAGGTCAAAGTCCAAAATCAGTACAATTAAGTCCCACAGTCAATCGTTTCACTTTTAAAAGCGATGCAACCTAGTAATATCAGAAAAATATCGCTAAATACATGTTGGTACGAATATGTGACGCAACCGTTGTAACTCAAACGGACTGATACCAGTCAATGAAATGTAGTTTTTGAAACTGTCTCTATTTCTTCAGCGCGTGCTACCGGCTAGAGAGATAGGGTTATGCGGATGTTGGGACAAAAACTTCAATTTTACGTCAAATCATGGATCATTCACGTTAAATCAACGATAGAAGAGTCCATAAAACCTCTGAGCACTTTTCAATTTTACGTCAAATAAACGATAATGTCCGTTAAATCAACGATAGAAGAGTTTCCCTGTCCTCAAGCATCCTCAAGCACCCCCACCCCCCACCACCCCCACCACCCCCGGGCCCCAACCCCCCAACCCCGCCGTGTCCCCCCATAAACAGTGATAGGATTCAAATGTGTCTATAATGGCCCCTAGCGTACGTGGCAACTCCATCAATGATAATAAAACATAAATTCTCAAATAACAACACGCAAGCAGTTTTTGTTATATAATTAAAACATCTGTCAATCAAACGCTTATAACAATAGGATTTTACATACCAGGAAGTTGTTTACATAAGAAAAAGTCAAAACGAAAGTAGCCGTTGCTAAGGATATTTGGTATGTAAGGAATGCATTGTTCTCTATTGTTATTCCGGTTTGATTGACATTTAATTGACGTCATTCTTTATCTAAACAAATACCATATGAAATAACCTGTTGTCATAGCCATCACAAGAGCGATCTTCTCATCTTCGTGTGTAGGAGTTTCATCAGGAGTATCTTTGTGGTAGGGCACAGTAATATGCTGATCGGTAATGTGTTTATTAGGAATAGGCACAGTAATATGTTTATCGGGAATCTTTTTAGAGGTAACAACCTCTTCGGTTGTTTTTTCAATCACATTGACTTTTCGATTAATCCCAATGGTAAGATCCTCACCAGATATCAAAATCTTGTTATTGTAACCAACCACACCTGTCTTAATTCTGAGATTCATGTCACTGGGTATCATATAAATACCTTGCCCAACGGAATAATCAACCTTACTTGAAGCGTAGTTTAACGTATCCTGATAACGTTTAATGTCATCCTGAATATCAACCCTACGGTTAACAATGTCTTCAAGGTTATTCATAAAAACTCTTTGGGCCGTCAAAGCGCTTGAATCATTACCCAAGATAGAAGAACGGGCCGAGGCTTGCGAACTAAGAACAAGATAAGCATACGCCCTAACACTGCTCGAAATATTTACAAGGCCTGTTTTTGTAAAGCCATTAGATTTTTCCACAATCCATCGTGTCATGGAGTCGTCCGTGAAATAACTCAAGCCCGGAGTTGGATAGTTTTTACGTCTTTTTTGATATGAGCTGAAAAAGTATTGACCTCTGTATTTCATAGGATTAGAATCGACGTCATATTCACCACATATTTTTAGAAATTCTTCGTTTGAATAAGGATTGTCATATTGATTAAAACTATCCTCAAAAGGTAGAGGTGTCTGCAAGCGTTTAATGATTCGTCTAATGTGATAATAGACATGAAAACGATATACCGATCTGATCATAGATCTACCTTCTTTCAGGTGTTCGGAACTGACTCCACAAGCACTTGAAGCACACCAAGTGGCAAAATTGAGCTGGGTTTGCCATAATCTAAACGGTTGCTCATTCCAAATTTTCATACGTTGCTCGTTTTGATTCAGTTCATAATTGGTAAAAATATTAGGAAAGACAGCGGGGAAAGAGCCATTTTCAGAGACAATAATTGTCTGTTTGTATAGATCCTTACCATCCAATATCTGAAGGTTCAGTCCTCCATTTGGCTTATAGGTCGCATTCGGGTTATATTTGAAAATGCTATCCATTCTTTGATTTAAATATAATTCCACTCTCTAATATAATAATGTATATCACAATAAATGACATAAATAGTGAAAAGACAATCTATTTGTATCGCCCCATAACCAACCCACATGGCACAAAAGAAGTTGCGATCATGGAGGCGTTTTCAGACAATGTCACATATGAAATCACAGCTCCACTAAAAGTGACAATTGGAAAAGACCGAATTGTTCATCAACTTGAAAAAAAAGGAAAATACACCAGCAGGGAGTTGAACGCATCTTTAGCGGGTGAGGGTGATGTCACATCCACACCATTAATCAAAGACCCTAGAGTAATAAAAACAAATAAGCTAATCGACATAACAGAACTACATTTCAATCTGAATGAATTGGACAATACATTAAATCTTAAAAATGGTAGATATAGCAACAACCTGCTAACATATCATATATCTGAGTATGGTGATGTTACATATATTGAGCCAAAAAACCCACAATATAAGAAACTAAAGAATGGTTTCCTTCAATCACTTACTTTGAAAATCACCGATCAAAATGGAGATCTTGTAAAAGATAGTCTGGGAACAACAGTTGTCCTTCACATAAGAGAGACGGAAGAACCGGAAATTTAGGTTTGAATAAAAAAGGTCATAGGTCTGATGAAGTATACGCTAACTGAGATAAAAGTAAAATAAAATAAAAGTAATAACAAAACATGGAATACGGAAAAAGGTTAAATCCTGAACGTTCACTTAGAACCGCTCATGGTGTAAAAGGATCACACCAAAAAGTAATTGTGACACACAATCCAAGTGAGATTGATCAAAACCAGTTACTTTTGGTTAGGTTTCCTAATTTAGGTAGCGATGATGTTATTGTTCCGGGTACTTCAAAACTAAGTTTCGACGTTGAACTAGATTCAAAAGTAGACACGAAAAGAACATTGGTCTCTAACATTGGAAGAGCGATTGTTAAAAAGTTAGCAATCAAGTTTGAGGGTACCGAGATTTTGAGCATTGATGACTTTGATCTTTTCGGATGCTACAGAGATTTATGGCTAAACAAGTATGAAAAGAGAAACGCAATCAGACAAGGTATCATATCCGGTGATGGGTGTACGGAAAACTGTATGAAATTGAGAGTAAGCGCTTCGGATAAAGATGCATCTAATGTCTCAGACAAAGCAATTTCTGACGCATACAAAAACAAGTTCACCATACCGCTGGATTTTGAAATGTTGGATAGCACGATCCCATATTATCAAGCCGGATTAGGGAATAGGTTATGTTATGAGATAACATTCAATAATTATGACAGGGTTGTATTATCAACTCCGGCCAAACCTTCCGGTTCTGCCACGGCACCGGCACCGGATGCTAAATATAAAATCTCTAACATATCTCTAGAATATGAGATTGTGTCACAACCCACCCTAGCCAGATTCATTTCAAATGAATACGAAAACATGGCTTTACTATACGACAGGTTTTTGAGACATAGACAAATTAGAGTGGATAAGTCGGACACAACGTGGAATTGGTCATTCAATACACCTTGCAAATCTTTGAAGGGTATATTGGTTTTGTTTGAAGACGAACAAGCCTACAAACGGGATACCGGTAAGTTCTATAATCCTAAAATTAAAAAGGTATCCGCCATAGTTGAGGGTAAGCCTAACCAACTTTTCGCCCAAGGGATGCAACCATTTGAACATTACAATGAAATTTGCAAGTATTTTGCCGAGGGTAAACCAAGGGATGGCAATGCCGGCGAAATCCAAAAACATTTGCAATTACACGATGTGAAAGTCTCCGATTACCTAACTACAAAATATGCTCTATGGTTGGATTTCAGAACCATAGATGAAAACTCCCTACATGGGACCGGTCGACGCATTGAAAATGCGAGTGAGGGGATCACACTGCAAGTTGAAAAGACAGCTGAAACCGCAGGATCCTTAAACGCCTATATATATCTAATCATGGACGCTCAATTAAATATTCAAAACGGTGAAATTATGGATGTACTATATTAAGATGGACTACATGAAAGATCCCCACACGGCATTATTCCTACGGGCTGCGGAAAATCCAAACGTGTTGTAAAATTATTAGAGAATGAATACTTTGATCACTTTGATTTCATAGTGATTATATGTCCAACATTAAGATGGAATAAGACATATATGTGTCGAAAATGGTTTTGGAACGACAGATATGTGATTCTAATTGAGCCCAGAGGTATGTTATATGAATGTATTCAAAAGATGACGGATTTCTGTGCCGGATACAAAACATTATTCCTGATCGACGATATCATCGCAGATGAGAAACTAGACAAAAAGAGACAACCATTGCTAGAGTTGGCCATTAGCGGACGACATCGAAACCACACCATGTGGCTACTCACACAATCATACACCGCTATACCGAAGAATTTACGAAGGCAGGCCAAAATGTTATATGTGTGGTATCCAAAAGACAGACAAGATCTCGCAACTATTCATGAAGAGAATGATGTCATTGAATCACGATCAGAGATCCAGAAGGTTAGGGAAAGGCTAAAAGATGGTAAATACACACATTTAGTCATGAGAATGGAACATCCAAGAACTTACGTGATTTGCTAGATTGGACGTTTTTTTGTTACAAGACTCTTGTAACAAAAGTATCTAACAGATTTATAAGACTCCTATAGACTCCTATAGACTCCTATAAGACTCTCCTATAGACTCCTATAAGACTCTCCTATAGACTCCTATAAGACTCTCCTATAGACTCCTATAAGACTCCTATAGGACCATGATAGAATATATCAATTTCATATTACTAGTACTAATACTAGTAGCACTTAGTTTTTGCTTTTTTTGTGTTAAAAAATACCTATCGCTATTGAAAATGGCTGAAACGGCAATTGACAACTTAATTTCTCTTCAGGGTCCTCCATCCGATGATGGCAAAAGGCAAAAATTGCTCGAGTGTGTGTTAACCGGAAATAGCAAGATATACCTGGGTAAAATGTATACGGACGAGCAAATTCAAAAGCTAAAAGATGATGAGGTGAATAAACTCTTTAGTATATATGAAGCCAAACTATCGGGTCAAATGGTAAAGTCATTGGGGCAATCAATCATTCACATGTATTCAATGGGAGCCTGTGTGGTATTAGGAATAAAAAGTCAAAATGAATTTAGGAATGACCTGGAGAATGACCCATTCCTAAACTCTGCCCTTCAAAGGTTCACGTGCGATTTGTATTATAGATTCGGCTCATTCTTATCACCAATCAGTGTAGGTCTAATTACAGGTAGACATTATATCGCTGGAAGAAATTTAAACGCAAATAATATAGATATAGATAATAAAGATGTCAGAGGAAAAGACTCAGACTCCTATTCAGGTGACAACGAAGAACCCTAAAAAGGTTGAAGCGGGTAAGAGGTTGGCGGAATACAACCGTAAACAGAGGGAAGAATATAAAAAGGCGCTCATGGCACAGAATCAGGCACAAACTACGCCTCAAGCACAAACACAGCCGACGCCTCAGACACAGACACAGACACAGCCCGAAGATTCAAATGATATTGTAATAGATGTGGATTCTATGAACGACGGTCCTAAACCAGATGGAGGGCCCATGAACTACACCATAATGGGGGGAGGAGTGATAGTACTGGTACTAATTGGTGCTTATTTCGTGTATAAAAATAAGGATAAAAATATTAAGGTGAAGGGTACCCCACCACCCTCCGGTCCTAAAAAAACCGTGAGAATAAGTAAACTTGAAATGGAATAAAGGGATAATATCGCAATATTATAATCTCGCGGTATAGAAATAACATGGACAAGAAAAGTATAATCAACGATATTTATAAAGCATCAGTCGTCTGCGTTTTCGCTGTAGGCTATTCAATGCTGGGAAAAAAGGTGTTAAAAATGTCACCACCCTCAATTCAAAAGTTTGACTTGGAAGATACTGGAAAGCTGGTCGCCATCGTTGCCGCCAGTGAAATGTCAAGGGAATATCTAGTTAAGCAAAAAATTATACCTGAAACTATAAATATATAAACATGGCTTCAATTGCAATGATGTTGGGAGGTGCCTTTGCAAACGCTTTGGCTTTTACCGGATCAAGCTATCTCTTTTCAAGTTTATCCAAAGACAGAATAGATAAGGAAAGAAAGCGTCATGATCTGGCCATAGAACAGTTACAAAAAGCCCAGGTTTTGTGGCAACGTAAAAGACAAGAGAGAGTAGACTTTATCAATAAGCAGCTCAGACTTGAAAAGAAGGCCGAAGGAAAATTCATAGAGCTAAATGATGCAATGCGCGAATATAAAAAAGTGTTTGGAGATAGATCCGTTGAGGATCTTACAGATCTACCTAGGGAACCTGTATTGAGCGACTTTTATACACCGAGTAAGGATCAACATGAAAGGGAATTGGCCTTTATCGCGCTAAGTATGATCGGTGTCGGTGGTGCCGTGTGGTATTTTGAAAGATAGTACTCCAACGAATCTATGTTACATGTATCATGTAACATATAATCTATACAAGGATCTAACGCTTTGTCACGAGATAGGTGTATATCAGACCTCCGATTCCAACTATCAAAGCCCACAAATTTTGACTCAACCAACCAACGGCTTCTTTCGCCCGATTGAGTATCCACGATACGATGGATCCTATTATACCGGGTAGGGCCGCGGCTGCCATCCCAGCCAACCTTCCCAAGAGAGATTTCAAAGCATTCAACTTGGCCTTTATCCATTCCCTTGCACCACCTTCAGTTGTACCACCCTTTTCATGATTTTGTGCGTTACCGGTGGATGACCCCCCACCCCCAGGTGTCAAAGTTTCTACGAGAAGGCCGATAACCATACCAAATGCCGTTAGTACGCTGACAACTGTGACACCCTGCTCACGGAATAGTGTTCGTATCTTCTCACCCAATGTTGTTTCTTTGTCAAGTATTTTAGCAATCGTCTCCTTGATGCTTTTTATTTGAGTGTTAAGTTTACCTTTGAGATTATCGATCTTCTCATGGTGAAATTTCAACTTATCGTTTAGTTTTTCCAACCTTTTTTTCACTATCTCTCTCTGTTCATCCGTGTATGTTGCAGATCTGTCAGGATCTTCCATCTCTTTCAACTTCTTTTCTTCATAATCGATTTTGTGTTCGGTAGAAACCATTTTAGCGGTCGCAAGCTGAAGACCTCCTCGCACTTTTTGTACGGATTTATCCAATCCGAGCATTTCACGCACAGGATATTTAAACAAATCATCGGTCTGGGTTGCTTCATGGTCTACGGATTGTTGTTTCAACAATGAAATTATATCTTCCGTACTGTTTATCACATCCCCAGATATAGTTTCTAGTTCTTCAACGGTTGCTGTTTCTATTTTAGATGACGAGGGAAACCCTTCTTCTATCTCTCTCACTCTTTGTTTCACATTCACATCATAAAACCCTAAATCACGTAGCCTGTTCTTACCTAAGATCTTAATTATAGTTTTAATAGCCCTTAGTCTTCCCCTTTTTGTCAAAGGATCGTTTTTGCCTCTGTAGTACAATTCACCATCCTTAATTTCAAAATTGTCCGTATGTATCACCCCAGGGTATTGATTTAATTCTTCGGATATTTCATTATAAAGTGGTTCAACCAGTTCATGCAAAACTCTGGTACGTTGAGTGGAACCTCCACCGAATGATGTTTCTTCTTCTCCCGGTGTATGTATTTGTACCCGTGTACGGTCCTCGGTTGGTATTAGGGGAAAAGTTTCAGCGGTACCTTCATCGGGTCTCCCATGGTCTCCAAAAGGGTCAATGTCAATGTCTGCCATTTTTTATTATTTAGAGGATAGTTTTTCTTTTTAATAACTAATGGCCGAGCTTAAGATTTACACCGAGTATTCGAGGGAGGAAGTCAAGTTTAATACAAACACACTTAATTCCCAACTTGACGAGTTGATAAAATTACAAAAGAAATTCTGGGACAATGAGTGTAAATACGACAAAGCACTAAACCGATTGACGATTTCGCGCATAATCTCAGAACCTTAGCAGTTGCCAGTTCGATGGCAGCCACCGCTACCATTGTTGTAAATTTTAGGAATTCTATAGGACTTTCCGGTATATGCCTATCCAGCTCCGTTTCCCGTGCCATTATCGTAGCATCGATTAAGAGATATCGAAATAAACTTAACAAAGTCATGAAATCATGTCATGTTGTAACATCTGCTATTGATGTGTTTGAAAGAACTTTATCACGACAACCGTCTGATAATATTAGCCGCATGGAATTTCAAAGTTTGTGTGGTATATATTACGAAGCTCTTGAAAAGATAAGTAAAATAGATGGAGAGTGAGGTTTTTTTAATTATTTAGAGGATAGTTTTTCTTTGTAATAACTAATGGCCGAGCTTAAGATTTATCCAAAGCTACCCACAGCTCCCGAGTATTCGAGTGAGCAAGACAAGTTTAACACAAATACGGTTAATTCTCAACTTGAAGAGTTGATAAAATTAAAAAACAAATTCAACACCAAGTATGAGAAATATAACAAGGCATTACACCGATTAGCTATTTCACTCTACATCTCAGAAACCTTAGCCATTTCCACCGGTATTGGTACGATAGCAACCAGCGCCACACTTGTTGGAATTCCCATTTCCATAGGACTTTCCAGTGTATCCATAGGTGGAGCTATATCCTGTACCGTTATCGCGGCATTGATTAAGAGATATCAAAATAAACTTAAGAAAGTCATTAAATTATGCGCTGTTGTAACATCCACCATTGCTGTGTTTGAAAACTCTTTCTCACGAGCATTGAATGATGATAATATTAGCCACATGGAATTTCAAACTTTGTGTGGTATATACTATGAAGCTCTGCAGAAGATGACCAAAACAGATAGAAAGATGGAGAGCGAAACACGCAATCAATTCGAAAAAAGTTTAATGGCGGAGGTTCAAAGCCTAAAAAAGACGTTAAATCAGGAACAAAGTTAGTAATGTGTGCCTGCATACCATTCACATATTTCATGTTCTATTTGAAAAATTAATATTTGAAAGTAAGGAGGTTTTTTTAATTGTGACATTATGTGGCGCGATCCTCAACACTAAACCCCGGCACAATCATCTTTACCAGAAACAGGTAAAGATACTTTTTATGTATCGTCCCCCTTTTTCACCAACCTTGCACATAATCAGGAGGTAATTCTGTATCTTCAGGTATTAATATCAATTCCTCTTTTACAAAAGCCCGTCCGGGTCCGTCTTGAACATAGTACATTACACGGTTACCAGGTTGCGATATTACCTCACGCAATCTATATGTGTTTTTCGACCATATTCTATCGGTTGCCCGTCTCCGCCCATCATCATGCTCTTCACCAGGTTGTAGTAAATATCTATACAAGCCACCTTGAGGTAATTCTACTTCAGAAGGATTGCTCTCTTGATTAACCAAAGGCACCTCTTTCATTATAATAGCATCTTTTGGCTTCATATCAATCATCTGCGTCTTTGTATCGTTTAGCCTATCAATCAGTTTATACAAATGCTTAACCCATGTAGATGATACCTTTTCCGAATCATTCAGTTCTTGGGCATCTTGTATTTTGAATAAATTTTCGGCAAGTATCTTGTTCAACGCCTCAACAAAAGCTGTGTGCGTATGCTTATATTTTGTAGTCGCTCTTTTAATTTCAACCTTATGCTTCTCCAACAATTTTGATACATCTGCCTTGAATTTTGAACCGTTATCACATTGGAAAGTTTTCGGATAAGTTAATGGTCCTGCCTTGTAGATGTCCTCAATCATAGCGGCAACCTCTTTGGCTTTCTTACTCCTCAAAGGTCGGGCTACTTTGTATCTGGAAGCAGCATCGATTCCCGACAAAATGTACTTATATTTATTACCATACAGTATGTCACCGGGCATGTACAATAAATCGAATTGATGTAAATCATTAGGGGTGGTAACTTCATAATGTGGTCTTTCAACATGTTTTGGAGCGGGTAAATGTACTTGCCAAAATGCTTGTTTTGATAGCCACTTCTTAATCTCCTTTGGCTTGAAACCGAATACTATTAAATTCTGAACAGCCTTTTGTCCTTTCCATAAATTTTGAGGTTGATAGTAAGTCTCTTGAAGTTTAGAGTTTGACATGTTTTATTTATGCACACCTTTATTTATCTCCTTTTTGTTATGATGTGGTACGATAAAAGTGCTTAAAAGTTTTTACTGATTATATATTAAGATGTCTGACATGAATACCGATCTACATTGTGATGCTGCCGCTCGGGTACCCGACTACAAATTAATGAAAATCAAAGAGTTGAGAGAAGTGGCCAAGTCCCGTGGGATTAAGTATATTTGTGGAATGAATAAAGCTAAATTGATTGGGGTGATTGAGAGGAATGATATTGATCCATCCTACACCATCGACCTGGATACCAAACAAGCATGGTATGGATACTGTTCAAACTGGAGGGTGAACAACAGGGAAGCATATCTAAGATGTCAAAAACGTTATAACGATAAGCGATCTTCCAAAAAGTGATTGGACCTAGAAACGTATTCTGTTACTCACACACGAGTAACAAATGTGATGCTCTAGCGACCTCAGAGATCCTAATTTTTCCATGGGGGAGTACCCACCGACATTTTTTCGACCACCTTGGAGATCCTAACAATAAAAAAAAACTGGCTTACGATTATGAAAAACATCTTAAGGATTCATAAATCGTATATCACAGGCTGATATGACTTCTGTTGCCGATGAATATGCCGAATTCGAGTCACAACATCCGGATATCGATGCCTTTCAATATGCCTATGACCCGGATATCGGCGCCTTTAGATTTAGGGAGATGAGTTTGGCCACAAGGCTCCAACTCTCCTCATTGGTGTTACCCCAATCGCAACCTATTTTGCCGTTGCCGGTTCCGGTTGTGGATGACCGGGAACTTGGAATAGCTCGATATGCCAATGAAAAGGAAATAGGATTCATCCATCCGTTGGTGGAAAGATCGTGGAGCCCACCGAGACCGGTACCGGTTGATGATGATATTGCTGAATTTATAGCACATATTGACGAGGAGGAGGGCGCGGATAATGTACCAACGCGATCGGTTGATGATGAATATGCCGAATTTATAGCACAACATCCGGATATCGATGCCTTTCAATATGCCTATGACCCGGATATCGATGCCTTTAGATTTATGGTTGAGCACCCGGTGAGACCCACCAGACCGGTACCTATTTTGCCGTTGCCGCTTCTGGTTGATGATGATGATATTGATGACGAGGAACTTGAGGACGATGATAGATGTATAATATGTCTTTCCAAGCGAAAGAATGCAACCATTGTGCATGGTGGAACAGGACATATGTGCTGTTGTTTATCATGTGCATCGATATTGAAAGCGCGGGGAGATAAATGCCCTATATGTCGCGCGACAATAGATCTTGTCATTAGACAATATATTTGAGGTGGTCGGATTGTTCTTTGTTACTTGCTCGAGTAACAAATGTTATGAATCTTTTTTTAGTTGCATGATTTTAAAAAAACCATATTAAAGGTTATATATCGTATATCAAAATCCGATATGACTTCCGTTGTCGAATTAAGAGAACTCGCAAGGGAACGCGGTCTACGTTATTATTCGAAATTGCGAAAGCATGAGCTTGTCTCACTCCTATCCGACTCACCATTTGGGGAGAAGACCGTTCCGATACTGAGGATCCTGGCAAGATCGCGTGGGATCGCCTTTGACTCACGAGCCAAAAAGGCCGACCTCGCTGGATTATTGTCGAGACCCACCAGACCGACACCAGCTCCGAGACCAACCAGACCGGTACCAGCGCCGAGACCCACCAGACCAATACCGGCCCCGAGACCATTCAATAAACCTCAACAGGTGAAAAGCAAGTTGATTGATTGGGGACACTGGTTGATGAAACATGTACCGAGGACCATCAAGGATAAAACATCAAGGGCTTTCAAAACCATGAAGGATAAGATCATGAGTTTGTATGAAAAGTTAGGTGGGGGACCGACCGTACCCGAAGAGGAAAATCCATATACCCCCACCGAGGAAGCGACCGTACCCGAAGAGGAAAATCCATATACCCCCACCGAGGAAGCGTTTGATGGTTCATATAAACGCTTCAAGATAAACTCGGATGGCAAGAAGAATGTCAGGGTATTTTTGAAAAAGGTTAATCCCATCGTTGGGAGATTGATTGGGGACTTGCTCGAACGGAAGAAATCCCTGAAGACTCAGGCGACATTGTGGGTGAGGTGGGTAAAGGATGATTTATCCGGCCCCGAATCCATGCCAATGTATGTTGATGAAGCTTTCAACAGCCACATGGAGATAATCCACAACGTGAGTGACATTTCCGATGTGGTCCATCGCATGAACAATAAGATAATCGAGCAGATTGAAAACCCCGCACTACCCGCCAGTGGATTCACAATTGATAAAATCTTGCATATGCATGTTGACTTTCACAAACTAAAATTAACCAGGGGTAGCTCTTATTTACCTTTACCTGAGAATTTCAGTGGTAAGAAATCGGTGATCAATCCTAAAAATGAAGATGATGAATGCTTCAAATGGGCCGTTTTAGCAGCCTTATATCATGATAGGATCGATAATCATCCCGAACGAATCTCAACCCTCAGGAAGTTTGAAGACAAGCGTAATTGGGATGGTCTATCCTTCCCCATGGACTTGAACAAGATTGATTTGTTTGAGAGAAGGAACCCCGATATCGCTGTGCATGTTTTGACAAAAGATGATGTAGAAGGTGCCTATATGTGTCGTAGGTCGAAGCATCTTGATCGAAAAGAAACTGTTGTTTTGTTTCTATTGTGTGAGGATGAAAAGAGGCATTATATCGCGGTGAAGAACCTGAGCGGTGTGCTGAGCAAAGGCAACTCAAAGCATAAGGGTGGTGAGCATTACTGTTTGAACTGTCTCAATGGGTTTTCCAATGCGCAAAGAAGGGATGAGCACTTTGATTATTGCAAGGGTAACGGAGCTGCCAAGATTCAACTCCCAAAGGAGGGTAGCACCCTTAAATTTATCAATGGTCAGCACCAGCTCAGGGCCCCATTTATTATGTATGCCGATTTCGAATCGATTCTCAGGAAATGCGATGAGGAGGTTGGGAAGTCTACTCAGATCGTCAACCTACACACCCCATCCGGCTTCTGCTGTTACTCCAAATTCGCGCACGGTGAGGTTTCGAACCCTCTGACGCTTTACCGCGGTGAGGACTGTGTTTCACGATTTGTTGATCATGTGGCTTCCGAGTCCAAAAGGTTGTATAATATGTTTCCAAAAATGCGTATGCAGGATCTCACCGATGAGGAACGTGATGGCTTTGAAAATGCCACCGAATGCCACATCTGCATGGGAGATTTTACCGAATATGACGTCAAGGTTCGAGACCACTGTCATTTTACAGGTAAGTTTCGCGGATCTGCCCACAGGGAATGTAATCTCCGATATAAGATATCCAATTATATTCCGGTTGTCTTTCATAATCTTAGCGGATACGATGCGCATCTTTTCATCAAGGAGCTTGCGAAGCAGCATGGGGAGGGTGGTATGAGCGTAATCGCTCAAAACAAAGAAAAATATATCCTTTCTCGACCGATGTCAAGGTTGGTGAATACGTTGACAAAATGGTGAGAACATGGACAAAATGATACAGCTGAGATTCATAGACTCGTTTAGATTTATGACGAGCGGCTTGAGTTCGCTGGTGAACAATCTATCTGACGATCAGTGTAAAAATCTTCGAAAATTCTTCAATGATGATGAGCAATTCAAATTAATGCGAAGAAAGGGTGTATACCCCTATGAATATATGGATTCTTTCGAAAGATTTGATGAAGGTGTGTTACCATCAAAGTATGACTTTTACAGCAAGTTGAATTTGGGAGGTATCAGTGATGCCGATTATGCGCATGCCCAAAAGGTGTGGGAGGACATGGAAGTTGAAAATATGGGCGCATATCATGATATCTATCTCAAAACGAACGTTATATTACTTGCTGATGTCTTTGAAACTTTCAGAGACACATGTTTGACAAACTACAAACTGGATCCCGCCCATTTCTACACTTCTCCGGGTTTAGCATGGATGGCTGCCCTGAAAAAGACCGGGATTGTGCTTGATTTGATTTCGGATATGGATATGTTTCTATTCATGGAGCATGGTATTCGAGGAGGTATCACCCAGGCTGTTCATTGACATGCGGTTTCAAACAACAAGTATATGGGTGAGATGTATGATCCTGCCAAAGAAGATTCGTACTTGCAATATCTGGACGCGAACAATCTGTATGGATGGTCCATGATAGAGAAGTTGCCGACCGGAGGGTTTGAATGGGATAATCCTGAGCGGTTCAATACCGAAGTGATTTCTATGTTGGCTGAAGAAAATGGTGAAAAAGGTTATATGCTCGATGTGGATCTGAAATATCCACGGGAGCTTCACGATGCGCACAACGATCTTCCTTTTTTACCCGAGAGGAAGACCATCAATGGGGTCGAGAAGCTGACACCGTGCCTTTCCGACAAAAAGAACTATGTCATTCACATCCGTTCCCTCAATCAGGCGCTGGGACATGGTCTTGTTCTTGAGAAGGTTCATCGGGTGATTGGGTTTGATCAACGCGCATGGTTGAAACCTTATATTGATTTTAATACCGCGTTGCGGACGAATTCGAAGAATAACTTTGAGAAAGATTTTTTCAAGTTGATGAATCTTTCCGTGTTTGGGAAGACAATGGAGAATCAACGTGGGCAAAAGGATATACGTTTGGCCACCAATCAAAAGAAATACGAGAAGCTGGTGATGAAGCCCAACTTCAAGGGTGCTATCCATTTCTCTGAGAATTTAATGGGTGTCGAGATGGGTAAGATCAAGATTGTGATGAACAAGCCAATCTATCTTGGTTGCGCAATCCTCGACCTGTCCAAGAATGTTATGTATGAGTTTCATTATGACTATATGAGACCCAAATATGGTGACGGAATTAAGCTTTGCTATATGGATACGGACAGTTTTATTTATCACATCAAGACGGAAGACTTCTACAAAGATATCGCAAACGATGTTGAAGAGAGATTTGATACATCGGGGTACGATGGGAAAGATGGAAGACCTCTACCCGTTGGTAGGAATAAAAAGGTCGTGGGCCTCATGAAGGATGAGCTAAGTGGGAAGGTTATGACGGAGTTTATCGCATTGCGGGCCAAGACATATGCATTCAAGCAGCTGGAGGGGAATGAATTGAAGAAGTGTAAGGGTGTGAAGAAGTGTGTCGTGAGGAAGACCATTGGATTCGACGATTACAAAAGATGTCTCTTCAATGGTGAGAACATTTATCGTGAGCAGTTGACTTTTCAATCGATTAAGCATGACATTCATACGATCAAGACACGAAAGCTGGCGCTCAATGCGGATGATGATAAAAGAATTATCGATGGAGTTGCCACGTACGCTAGGGGCCATTATAGACACATTTGAATCCTATCACTGTTTATGGGGGACACGGCGGGGTTGGGGGGTTGGGGCCCGGGGGTGGTGGGGGGTGGGGGTGCTTGAGGATGCTTGAGGACAGGGAAACTCTTCTATCGTTGATTTAACGGACATTATCGTTTATTTGACGTAAAATTGAAAAGTGCTCAGAGGTTTTATGGACTCTTCTATCGTTGATTTAACGTGAATGATCCATGATTTGACGTAAAATTGAAGTTTTTGTCCCAACATCCGCATAACCCTATCTCTGCTAGGATTGGTCCCACAGTAAAAAATGACTTATTTATCTGAATTTTTAAAAAAACGCTACCACAGCGACCAGTGTAAGCGTTGAGTTCCAGCAATCATGTCAAACTAAGAAGAATGTTATTTCTTGGAGTCCAATTGTCTCATTTATCACATTTATAAGGTCAAAGTCTAAAATCAGTTCAATTAAGTCCCACAGTCAATCGTTTCACTGTTAAAAGCGATGCAACCTAGTAATATCAGAAAAATATCGCTAAATACATGTTGGTACGAATATGTGACGCAACCGTTGTAACTCAAACGGACTGATACCGTTAAAACGTCAATGACATGTAGTTTTTGAAACTGTCTCTATTTCTTCAGCGCGTGCTAACGGCTAGGATTGGTCCCACAGTAAAAAATGACTTATTTATCTGAATTTTTAAAAAAACGCTACCACAGCGACCAGTGTAATCGCTGAGTTCCAGCAATCATGTCAAATTAAGAAGAATGTTATTTCTTGGAGTCCAATTGTCTTATTTATTACATTTATAAGGTCAAAGTCCAAAATCAGTTCAATTAAGTCCCACAGTCAATCGTTTCACTGTTAAAAGCGATGCAACCTAGTAATATCGGAAAAATATCGCTAAATACATGTTGGTACGAACATGTGACGCAACCGTTGTAACTCAAACGGATTGATACCGTTAAAAAGTCAATGAAATGTAGTTTTTGAATCTTTCTCTATTTCTTCAGCGCGCGCTAACGGCTAGGATTGGTCCCACAGTAAAAAATGACTTATTTATCTGAATTTTTTAAATAAAGCGCTACCACAGCGCCCAGTGTAATCGCTGAGTTCCATCAATCATGTCAAATTAAGAAGAATGTTATTTCTTGGAGTCCAATTGTCTCATTTATCACATTTATAAGGTCAAAGTTCAAAATCAGTTCAATTAAGTCCCACAGTCAATCGTTTCACTGTTAAAAGCGATGCAACCTAGTAATATCAGAAAAATATCGCTAAATACATGTTGGTACGAATATGTGACGCAACCGTTTTAACTCAAACGGACTGATACCGTTAGAAAGTCAATGAAATGTAGTTTTGAAACTGTCTCTATTTCTTCAGCGCGCGCTAACGGCTAGGATTGTCCCACAGTAAAAAATGACTTATTTATCTAAATTTTTAAATAAAGCGCTACCACAGCGCCCAGTGTAATCGCTGAGTTCCAGCAATCATGTCAAATTAAGAAGAATGTTATTTCTTGGAGTCCAATTGTCTCATTTATTCACATTTATAAGGTCAAAGTCTAAAATCAGTTCAATTAAGTCCCACAGTCAATCGTTTCACTGTTAAAAGCGATGCAACCTAGTAATATCAGAAAAATATCGCTAAATACATGTTGGTACGAATATGTGACGCAACCGTTGTAACTCAAACGGACTGATACCGTTAAAAAGTCAATGACATGTAGTTTTTGAAACTGTCTCTATTTCTTCAGCGCGCGCTAACGGCTAGGATTGGTCCCACAGTAAAAAATGAATTATTTATCTGAATTTTTAATAAAAGCGCTACCACAGCGCCCAGTGTTATCGCTGAGTACCAGCAATCATGTCAAATTAAGAAGAATGTTATTTCTTGGAGTCCAATTGTCTTATTTATCACATTTATAAGGTCAAAGTCCAAAATCAGTTCAATTAAGTCCCACAGTCAATCGTTTCACTGTTAAAAGCGATGCAACCTAGTAATATCGGAAAAATATCGCTAAATACATGTTGGTACGAACATGTGACGCAACCGTTGTAACTCAAACGGATTGATACCGTTAAAAAGTCAATGAAATGTAGTTTTTGAATCTTTCTCTATTTCTTCAGCGCGCGCTAACGGCTAGGATTGGTCCCACAGTAAAAAATGACTTATTTATCTGAATTTTTAAATAAAGCGCTACCACAGCGCCCAGTGTAATCGCTGAGTTCCAGCAATCATGTCAAATTAAGAAGAATGTTATTTCTTGGAGTCCAATTGTCTCATTTATCACATTTATAAGGTTCAAAGTCCAAAATCAGTTCAATTAAGTCCCACAGTCAATCGTTTCACTGTTAAAAGCGATGCAACCTAGTAATATCAGAAAAATATCGCTAAATACATGTTGGTACGAATATGTGACGCAACCGTTTTAACTCAAACGGATTGATACCGTTAGAAAGTCAATGAAATGTAGTTTTTGAAACTGTCTCTATTTCTTCAGCGTGCGCTAACGGCTAGTATTGGTCCCACAGTAAAAAATGACTTATTTATCTAAATTTCTAATAAAGCCCAGGCCCAGTGTAATTGCTGTGTTCCAGCAATCATTTCAAATTAAGAAGAACGTTATTTCTTGCAGTCCAGTTGTCTCATTTTTCGCATTTATCAGGTCAAAGTCCAAAATCAGTTCAATTAGGACCCATAGTTAATCGTTCCACTGTTAAAAGCGATGCAACCTAGTAATATCAGAAAAATATCGCTAAATACATGTTGGTACGAATATGTGACGCAACCGTTGTAACTCAAACGGACTGATACCGTTAGAAAGTCAATGAAATATTGTTTTTGAAACTGTCTCTATTTCTTCAGTGCGCGTTAACGGCTAGGATTGGACCCACAGTAAAAAATGACTTATTTATCTAAGTTTTTAAATAAAGCGCTACCACAGCGCCCAGTGTAATCGCTGAGTTCCAACAATCATGTCAAATTAAGAAGAATGTTATTTCTTGTAGTCCAATTGTCTCATTTATCACATTTATAAGATCAAAGTCCAAAATCAGTTCAATTAAGTCCCACAGTCAATCGTTTCACTGTTAAAAGCGATGCAACCTAGTAATATCAGAAAAATATCGCTAAATACATGTTGGTACGAATATGTGACGCAACCGTTGTAACTCAAACGGACTGATACCGTTAGAAAGTCAATGAAATATTGTTTTTGAAACTGTCTCTATTTCTTCAGCGCGCGTTAACGGCTAGGATTGGACCCACAGTAAAAAATGACTTATTTATCTAAATTTTTAAATAAAGCGCTACCACAGCGCCCAGTGTAAGCGTTGAGTTCCAGCAATCATGTCAAATTAAGAAGAATGTTATTTCTTGGAGTCCAACTGTCTCATTTATCACATTTATAAGGTCAAAGTCCAAAATCAGTTCAATTAAGTCCCACAGTCAATGGTTTCACTGTTAAAAGCGATGCAACCTAGTAATATCAGAAAAATATCGCTAAATACATGTTGGTACGAATATGTGACGCAACCGTTTTAACTCAAACGGATTGATACCGTTAGAAAGTCAATGAAATGTAGTTTTTGAAACTGTCTCTATTTCTTCAGCGTGCGCTAACGGCTAGTATTGGTCCCACAGTAAAAAATGACTTATTTATCTAAATTTCTAAATAAAGCGCCACCACAGCGCCCAGTGTAATCGCTGAGTTCCAACAATCATGTCAAATTAAGAAGAATGTTATTTCTTGGAGTCCAATTGTCTCATTTATCACATTTATAAGGTCAAAGTCCAAAATCAGTTCAATTAAGTCCCACAGTCAATCGTTTCACTGTTAAAAGCGATGCAACCTAGTAATATCAGAAAAATATCGCTAAATACATGTTGGTACGAATATGTGACGCAACCGTTGTAACTCAAACGGACTGATACCGTTAGAAAGTCAATGAAATATTGTTTTTGAAACTGTCTCTATTTCTTCAGCGCGCGCTAACGGCTAGGATTGGTCCCACAGTAAAAAATGACTTATTTATCTAAATTTTTAAATAAAGCGCTACCACAGCGCCCAGTGTAAGCGTTGAGTTCCAGCAATCATGTCAAATTAAGAAGAATGTTATTTCTTGGAGTCCAATTGTCTCATTTATCACATTTATAAGGTCAAAGTCCAAAATCAGTTCAATTAAGTCCCACAGTCAATCGTTTCACTGTTAAAAGCGATGCAACCTAGTAATATCAGAAAAATATCGCTAAATACATGTTGGTACGAATATGTGACGCAACCGTTGTAACTCAAACGGACTGATACCGTTAGAAAGTCAATGAAATGTAGTTTTTGAAACTGTCTCTATTTCTTCAGCGCGCGTAACGGCTAGGATTGGTCCCACAGTAAAAAATGACTTATTTATCTAAATTTCTAAATAAAGCGCTACCACAGCGCCCAGTGTAATGTTGAGTTCCAGCAATCATGTCAAATTAAGAAGAATGTTATTTCTTGGAGTCCAATTGTCTCATTTATCACATTTATAAGGTCAAAGTCCAAAATCAGTTCAATTAAGTCCCACAGTCAATGGTTTCACTGTTAAAAGCGATGCAACCTAGTAATATCAGAAAAATATCGCTAAATACATGTTGGTACGAATATGTGACGCAACCGTTTTAACTCAAACGGACTGATACCGTTAGAAAGTCAATGAAAATGTAGTTTTTGAAACTGTCTCTATTTCTTCAGCGCGCGCTAACGGCTAGGATTGGTCCCACAGTAAAAAATGACTTATTTATCTAAATTTTTAAATAAAGGCTACCAAGCGCCCAGTGTAATCGTTGAGTTCCAGCAATCATTCAAATTAAGAAGAATGTTATTTCTTGGAGTCCAGTTGTCTCATTTATCGCATTTATCAGGTCAAAGTCCAAAATCAGTTCAATTAAGTCCCACAGTCAATCGTTCCACTGTTAAAAGCGATGCAACCTAGTAATATCAGAAAAATATCGCTAAATACATGTTGGTACGAATATGTGACGCAACCGTTGTAACTCAAACGGACTGATACCGTTAGAAAGTCAATGAAATATTGTTTTTGAAACTGTCTCTATTTCTTCAGCGCGCGTTAACGGCTAGGATTGGACCCACAGTAAAAAATGACTTATTTATCTAAATTTTTAAATAAAGCGCTACCACAGCGCCCAGTGTAAGCGTTGAGTTCCAGCAATCATGTCAAATTAAGAAGAATGTTATTTCTTGGAGTCCAACTGTCTCATTTATCACATTTATAAGGTCAAAGTCCAAAATCAGTTCAATTAAGTCCCACAGTCAATCGTTTCACTGTTAAAAGCGATGCAACCTAGTAATATCAGAAAAATATCGCTAAATACATGTTGGTACGAATATGTGACGCAACCGTTTTAACTCAAACGGATTGTTACCGTTAGAAAGTCAATGAAATGTAGTTTTTGAAACTGTCTCTACTTCTTCAGCGTGCGCTAACGGCTAGTATTGGTCCCACAGTAAAAAAATGACTTATTTATCTAAATTTCTAAAATAAAGCGCCACCACAGCGCCCAGTGTAATTGCTGAGTTCCAGCAAGTCATTTCAAATTAAGAAGAACGTTTATTTCTTGCAGTCCAATTGTCTAATTGATCACATTTATAAGGTCAAAGTGCAAAATCAGTACAAATTAAGTCCCACAGTCAATCGTTTCACTTTAAAAGCGATGGAACCTAGTAATATCAGAAAAATATCGCTAAATACATGTTGGTACGAATATGTGACGCAACCGTTTTAACTCAAACGGATTGATAACGTTTAGAAAGTCAATGAAATGTAGTTTTTGAAACTGTCTCTATTTCTTCAGCGCGCGCTAACGGCTAGGTATTGGTCCCACAGTAAAAAATGACTTATTTATCTAAATTTTTAAATAAAGCGCTACCACAGCGCCCAGTGTAATCGCTGAGTTCCAGCAATCATGTCAAATTAAGAAGAATGTTATTTCTTGGAGTCCAACTGTCTCATTTATCACATTTATAAGGTCAAGTCCAAAATCAGTTCAATTAAGTCCCACAGTCAATCGTTTCACTGTTAAAAGCGATGCAACCTAGTAATATCAGAAAAATATCGCTAAATACATGTTGGTACGAATATGTGACGCAACCGTTTTAACTCAAACGGATTGATACCGTTAGAAAGTCAATGAAATGTAGTTTTTGAAACTGTCTCTATTTCTTCAGCGTGCGCTAACGGCTAGTATTGGTCCCACAGTAAAAAATGACTTATTTATCTAAATTTCTAAATAAAGCACCCACAGCGCCCAGTGTAATCGCTGAGTTCCAGCAATCATTTCAAATTAAGAAGAATGTTATTTCTTGGAGTCCAATTGTCTAATTTATCACATTTATAAGGTCAAAGTCCAAAATCAGTTCAATTAAGTCCCACAGTCAATCGTTTCACTTTTAAAAGCGATGCAACCTAGTAATATCAGAAAAATATCGCTAAATACATGTTGGTACGAATATGTGACGCAACCGTTGTAACTCAACGTACTGATACCGTTAGAAATCAATGAAATGTAGTTTTTGAAACTGTCTCTATTTCTTTAGCGCGCGCTAACGGCTAGGATTGGTCCCACAGTAAAAATGACTTATTATCTAAATTTTTAAATAAAGCGCTACCACAGCGCCCAGTGCAATCGCTGAATTCCAGCAATCATGTCAAATTAAGAAGAATGTTATTTTTTGGAGTCCAATTGTCTCATTTATCACATTTATGGGGTCAAAGTCTAAAATCAGTTCAATTAAGTCCCACAATCAATCGTTTCACTGTTAAAAGCGATGCAACCTAGTAATATCAGAAAAATATCGCTAAATACATGTTGGTACGAATATGTGACGCAACCGTTGTCACTCAAACGGACTGATACCGTTAGAAAGTCAATGAAATATAGTTTTTGAAACTGTCTCTATTTCTTAGCGCGCTAACGGCTAGGATTGGTCCCACAGTAAAAAATAACTTATTTATCTAAATTTTTAAATAAAGCGCTACCACAGCGCCCAGTGTAATCGCTGAGTTCCAGCAATCATGTCAAATTAAGAAGAATGTTATTTTTTGGAGTCCAATTGTCTCATTTATCACATTTATAAGGTCAAAGTCTAAAATCAGTTCAATTAAGTCCCACAATCAATCGTTTCACTGTTAAAAGCGATGCAACCTAGTAATATCAGAAAAATATCGCTAAATACATGTTGGTACGAATATGTGACGCAACCGTTTTAACTCAAACGGATTGATACCGTTAGAAAGTCAATGAAATGTAGTTTTTGAGACAGTCTCTATTTCTTCATCGTGCGCTAACGGCTAGTATTGGTCCCACAGTAAAAAATGACTTATTTATCTAAATTTCGAAATAAGGCGCCCCCACAGCGCCCAGTGGAATTGCTGAGTTCCAGCAATCATTTCAAATAAAAAGAACGTTATTTCTTGCAGTCCCAAGTTGTCTCATTTTTCGATTTATCAGGTCAAAGTCCAAAATCAGTTCAATTAGGTCCCACAGTCAATCGTTTCACTGTTATAGAGCGATGCAAACCTAGTAATATCAGAAAAATATCGCTAAATACATGTTGGTACGAATATCTGACGCAACCGTTGTCACTCAAACGGACTGATACCGTTAGAAAGTCAATGAAATATAGTTTTTTGAAACTGTCTCTATTTCTTAGCGGCGCTAACGGCTAGTATTGGTCCCACAGTAAAAAAATGACTTATTTATCTAAATTTCGAAATAAAGCGCCACCACAGCGCCCAGTGTAATTGCTGAGTTCCAGCAATCGTTTCAAATTAAGAAGAACGTTATTTCTTGCAGTCCAGTTGTCTCATTTTTCGCATTTATCAAGGTCAAAGTCCAAAATCAGTTCAATTAGGTCCCACAGTCAATCGTTTCACACTGTTAAAAGCGATGCAACCTAGTAATATCGGAAAAATATCGCTAAATACATGTTGGTACGAATATGTGACGGAACCGTTGTAACTCAAAAGGATTGAGACCGTTAGAAAGTCAATGAAATGTAGTTTTTTGAACTGTCTCTATTTCTTCAGCGCGCGCTAACGGCTTGTATTGGTCCCACAGTAAAAAATGACTTATTTATCTAAGTTTTTAAATAAAGCGCTACTACAGCGACCAGTGTAATCGCTGAGTTCCAGGCAATCATGTCAAATTAAGAAGAATGTTATTTCTTGGAGTCCAATTGTCTCATTTATCACATTTATAAGGTCAAAGTCCAAAATCAGTTCAATTAAGTCCCACAGCCAATCGTTTCACTGTTAAAAGCGATGCAACCTAGTAATATCAGAAAAATATCGCTAAATACATGTTGGTACGAATATGTGACGCAACCGTTGTAACTCAAACGGACTGATACCAGTCAATGAAATGTAGTTTTTGAAACTGTCTCTATTTCTTCAGCGCGCACTAACGGCTAGGATTGTCCCCACAGTAAAAAATGAATAATTTATTTAAATTTTAAATAAAGCGCTACCACATCGCCCAGTGTAATCGCTGAGTTCCAGCAATCATGTCAAATTAAGAAGAATGTTAATTCTTGGAGTCCAATTGTCTCATTTAATCACATTTATCAAGGTCAAAGTCTAAAATCAGTTCAATTAAGTCCCACAGTCAATCGTTTCACTGTTAAAAGCGATGCAACCTAGTAATATCAGAAAAATATCGCTAAATACATGTTGGTACGAATATGTGACGCAACCGTTGTAACTCAAACGGATTGATACCGTTAGAAAGTCAATGAAATGTAGTTTTTGAAACTGTCTCTATTTCTTCAGCGCGCGCTAACGGCTAGGATTGGTCCACAGTAAAAAATGACTTATTTATCTAAATTTTAAATAAAGCGCTACCACAGCGCCCAGTGTAATTGCTGAGTTCCAGCAATCATTTCAAATTAAAAAGACGTTATTTCTTGCAGTCCAGTTGTCTCATTTTTCGCATTTATCAGGTCAAAG